>JAJIBD010025427.1:0-95199 GCA_021461705.1 Cryptotis parvus | reverse complement strand
CTTTCTGTAAATCAATGAACGTGAGACAGGGCGGCATCTTGTACTCCCTACAAACCTCAATGAGCTTGGTTACTGTGTGGATATGGTCGATTGTGCTGAATCCTTTCCGGAAACCTGCTTGCTCGCATGGTTGACCTTCATCTAGTGTTCTGCTAATCCTGTTCAGGATGACTCGTGTAAACAGCTTGTAGATGACAGACAACAGACAGATGGGGCGATAGTTGCCGATGTCATGAATGTCTCCCTTCTTGAACAGTAGAACTGTCCTGCTGGTTTTCCATTGGGAGGGCACCTTGCATTCGGACAGGTAGCGTGTGAAGAGCCGAGCTAGTGTATTAATGAGCACCGATGGCAGATTCTTCAGATGTTCGGGTCTGACTTTGTCTGGGCCTGGTGCTGTTCCCTTCTTTACCGATGAGATGGCATGTCTTATTTCAGAAGGGAGAACGTTGGGAATGACGTATCCATCCTGTGGAATTTGGTATGTGGGCAGGTGGATGTGGCTATCAAAAAGATTTGAGTAGAAGTCCTGGATAATCTTCTCCATTGCCTTTCTGGAAGATGTGATAGATCCATCAGGGGCGTCGGAGGGCAGTCATCTTGGTCTTATAGTTGGCGAAGGACAGGCGGGCAGTGCGAATACTTTTCCCGGCTTCTGCTGCATCTTCCAGTATTTCTGCTCTTCTGTCTTTGAGGTCTGCTTTTTATCGCTTCTCTGCACTGTTTAGCAAGCTTGGACGTTAGCATTTGGTCTCCTGAGGCTCGCGCCTTGCCACGTTGGCGAATGAGCTCGAGAGTTTCTGAAGACAAGCGTCCTTTTGTGTTTTTCTCTCTCTCGGCATTCTTCGCACAATCATGGAGGTGCTGAACCAGTCGGTTGTATTCTTCATCGATGTCATCAATGATGGTATCTTCCCATGTTGCCGCAATGGTGCTAAAAGAGTTCCCAGTTGGTGGTCGTTCTGGGAGTTCTCTTCTTGAACATTGCAGCTTTTTCTCCCCGTTGCGGGAAGTAGAATTTTGCACGAAGGAGACGGTGGTCCGATCCTGTCTGGAATTTGGGGGCGACAGCAACATCGGTCAGACAAAACCGTCGATTGAAGATGATGTGGTCGATTTCATTGTGGAACTGTCCACCAGGAGATTCCCATGTCCAACGTTTCGCTTCAGCCTTCTGAAACTGTGAGTTCCCATGAATAGTCTTGGTGGACATGATGAACTCAGATAGTCTCTCACCCTGTTCGTTCCATTCTAGGCCATGGGTCCCGATGTGGAGTTCTTCAGCCGATCTTCTCGGTCCTATCTTGGCATTAAAATCACCGACTATGATCTTGTAGAAGGTGTGATCTTTTTTATAGAACTCCTCCAATTCCATGTAGAATTTCTCAATTTCATCTTCTTTGTATGTGGATGTTGGTGCATAGACAATGAAGATAGAAATTGCTGGCAGTGGGCCACATCTCCTCAAGTGTAATCGTCCTATTCGGTTTGTTAGGCATTCAAATGAATCAATGTTGACAGCCATGTTCGTGTTGACAAGGACACCAATGCCACCGACGCCTCTTTCATCATATGTTCCAAGGAACAATTCTTCTCCGTGTCAAATACAGCATGATGCGACTGACGCCTCCTCGTCTCAGTCAGACCAATGATGTCGTACTTGATCTTTCTTGCTTGCAGCATCAGATCCTCAATATATGCTTCCGTTGCCAGTGTACGTGCATTGAAAGTACAGACAGTCATTTTAGTCCTTCTTCGTTTGGCAGCCTAGGACAGCCGTGAAATTTTATCAGGCACTGCTTGTTTGCCTTTCTTACTGCTGCCGTATTAAGGGCTCTTTCGGGGGTCAGGAAAATAAACATTTTTGTTACTGGGTTTGGCATATTGAACACGCATCGGACAGCTTGCCAGGCTCTGCCATGCGGGTACTATATTCTCATTGCTTTGTGGGGGCTCTCTCAGAGGGGTGGGTAGAATATTTGTGGTAGTTTGGAGGTAAATCGCGCGAATGGGGAAAGCTGGTTTCTGCTCTGCCGGGTGTACCTGTGTCATCTGTGTCATCTGTGTACCTGTGTCATCTCCATATGACCTGTCTCATGCAAATAGAGCCCAAAGGGCACCTGCTTGCTCCAGGAACATAAAGAGCCTCAGATCATTCCATCAGGTCATGGGAATGAGGTCTATAATTGTTATAGAGATGTTACTGGTGCCCGCTCAAGCAAATTGATGATGAATGGGAAGACAGTGATACAGTGATAATTAATGAAATATGTACATTGATTTTTGCTAGAAAATCATAATCAGACCGGAGAAGTCTTTGAAGAATAATATTTGTCAATGAAACTTAAAGGTCTTGCTTATATGGACAAGAGAGAAAAATTTGAACTCAGATTGCTTACTATTTGCATTTTTATAGTCATATCACTTATTATCTCTTATTCTCAATTTTTCATTTTTAAAAGTAAACAAATTTATGAAACCGATTTAAAAAATATAATTTTTAAAAGTAAATTAAGAATGCTTAATGAAATAGTCTTTGTAAAGGAAGTAGCATAATACCAAAAATACAAAATTCTCCAAGTTAAATATTTTGTAATATTTAACTTGTTATCGATTAACGTTTTACTAGGAAGAAATGCTTCTAACTCAGTAAGACCTCTATTAATTTTGACTCTTTGAGGAAGAAATCATGAGTACAAGATGACTAATCTTTAATGCCAAGAATACTAATAACTTTTTGATGCATTGCAGTCTCAGAATGAAGTCAGGATTTGTTTCTGATGTAAGAAAGACACGTATTTCATCTCTAGACACTGACTCACACCATTGTGAGGGCTCACTGGGAGAATTGTGAAGAAGGATTGAGCTCAGTAGGAGCTGTCTCTGTTTTCTTCTTGTTTCCTTCCATTTTTTACAAGTCCCTATTTGCTTGAAAGAGAAGAAACAGCTCTCTCGGTTGAATGGCACTGATTTTCCTGCAATAAAACTGTCTACTAGGTTGGAAACTTTTGAACTGCTTACTCTTTTCTAACATAATATCTTAGAAGCTTAGTGAGTTTTTTCTTAATATCTCTACCAGTTTTACTCAATTATACTTGGTTTGAAAATGCTTTGAAGTCTTCAACTTCTTCTTACCAGAAATTCTATAGCAGCTTAAAAAACTAATAAACAGTAACAACAACTTGCTTAATCAAACAATTTGAACATATAAACCAATTTGAACATGTATAAGTTGATGAAATTTAAATGTGGGAATCTTCTAAAGTTTTGCTAAATTTTTTGCTCTGTACTGCATAAATGCTTTATTATCGCTAACTGGTCATGTTATCAGTAGATATAAAGTGTTTCTAACCACATTTCCATATTTTAATTCCCATTTTAACAAAGTCTAGAATTCTAAGATAATCACTACCTAAAAATGCAAGAAAAATAGAGGACAATGGCTAATGGAAAAAAAAAAAACGCTTCACATCACTGTTGGAGGACAGGTTTAGCTATTCTGGGAGTTTTGTTGTTTTGCTCACTCCCAGCTTAATCTACTTAAGCCAAGGTTAGTTCTAATGAGACCTCTCTTCTATGTAAACACTGCTAGAGGGTGTGGCCATTACAAAAATCACCTTGATTGAATAATTTCTGACTTATACATCTACTAAGACTTCTATGTTTTCTAGATTGGGCACAGCTCCTCTTTACCCACTGCACCCAGCGTGGGACAGTTAGAATTTACCAGGAGACTACCATCCTGGCTACATTGAGACTATAGGAAGACGTTAGGAAGGATCATACTAGTTTGCTCTAAGCAGGCAAGTGTGACCCTTTCAGTACACGAGAACAAGATACTCAGAATCACCCTGGTGCAGATAATAATAAGAAGGGCCTTGTGGGTACCATCTAGATTACATGAAGCTCATGAAGTTAAGATGTATTATTTTATATCAGCCCTCTCTCTCTCCAGTGTTTTACATAAGAGATAATCTCCTTAGTCCTTGGCATAACCTTTATTTATACCTGCAATAAGGTGTGGCACTACACTCTGTTTAGAGTTCTTTGTTGACATGCCCCTCCCGATTGGATTACTTTGGTGTATATAAGGGGCTGACTTGAGGCCGCTTCACCTTTTCACTTTTACCTTTTTACCTTTTGCCTTTTTGGTTCCTCAGCTTTCAGCTTTTGGCTCCTGTGGTTTTTGGCTTTTGGCTTTTTGGCTTTTGCCCTTTGGCCTTTTGCTCCTTATGGGTAGGACTCAGCTCGGGTGAGATCCTCTCTCTTTGGTGGGAGACTTAGGCTCTTTGTATGGTCTAAGTTTGGACCAGAGCTAAAGTTTTTTCATTATATTGGAGTGCTGTGGAAGAGCTTTTTATTAAAAGCCGTTTTTTGGAACTGCACCGGACTTGTGACTTTTCATCTGCTCTCCGGTGTCCTCGGAGGTAGAAGACAACCTCTGTCCTGACACTGTCGGGGACCCCGGCGGCATTCCCCGACACATCACTCCTCAGATTGTAATGTGTAAACAATTAACATAGCTAATTACTCATTCTGTCTGCTTTGCACACCTCGAAAGGTATTATTTATTATAATACATTCATCTAGGTGCAGTACTGCATATGAAGGAGATAAATTGAGGTATAAATACCAACAGCAATTTTCAATCATTTGTGGACATTGCTTAATGTCTCTTTGATTCGGTTTTGTGTTTTCTTAAAAGTTTTAGTTAGAGAACTGTGGTTTGCAAAGCTATTGATACTTCAGTTTTAGGTATATACTATTTCAGAACTAATATCACCACTGCATCAGATTCCCTCCACCACTGTTCATCTACTCCATCCTCACCCCCAAATATTGCTCCATCTTCTACCTATCAAGTTGACAAGCACATTGCAAAGCTCCAGTGGCTACAATTTAGACACACAGTTTTAGTGTTGTTAAGTATTTGTTTTTGATATATGGCCAAATGACTCATCCATATCACCAATATAACTGATGCCCTTATGCCTGTTCACCCATTCCTTCCTGTTCTGTTCTCGTCCCACCTCTAAGTCTTCTCTTTGATTCAATTTTGTTATTTACAAAATTGGTGGGAAATAATTAAAATATTGTTGTAAGGATATCAATAGGAATAAATAATATGTATGTCTGTGTTTATTATTATAAAATTAATATTATTGTAAGGATATAAACTAGAAATATATAATCTATGCATGTACATATATTCATATATATGTATATACATATATTTACATATATGTATATATATTTATGTATATATGTATGTTCCTTTGTCAAGACCCTGAAGGAATGGTTTGAGGCTCTTCATATTCCTGAATCAACCAGATGCCATTGGGCTACATTGGCATGTGATAGGGTCCAATGGAAATGTTACTGGCGCCCGCTCGAGGAAATCGATGAATACAGGATTCAAGTGATCAAGTGATCAAGTGATCAAGTGATCGAGTGATATGTATGTGCAATATATATAGGGGCTTCAATAAACGTATAGCTTGAGGTTAGCATTGATAAATTGCATATGTGTGAATAAAATTTCTTCATGAAAATATTTTGACTTCCCATATAGTTAGGAATATCTTTTATTCTTCTTATATGAATAAGATTGTTTATTATCTATATATTAAAGACACATTATGATCTATATTTCTGCATATATATTTATATATTGAGTATACATAGCTCTAAAATAGATACTCTTGCCATGTACTTAAAGATCTGTTTCAACATTGGTATGTATGGCAGGCTGTAAAAATGCCAGACATAAATTGATTTGAATAAATAAAGGTTTTAGCATAAGGAGTGTAAAAGCCACAACTGTTAGAAGAATTAGAGGACAGCTTGGCATATATTTTAATAACTAGTAGACTGATGATTCTATGAAAATATATATAACATTAAGTTTTTCGCTCTCTTTTCACTTGTTTTAAGATATATACTTTTTGAGTTAGGCAGCCACAAATTTCCAGTATCATGGTCTAGAATACTGTAACATCGCTTTTATGCTAAGTCTCAGATTTTTTATTAATTTTGATTCATATGACAAATATTTGTAGTTCCTAATTTTGCTATTTAGTATTTTGTTCTATTTTGTTTTTAGGCCATGTATTTCAGGGTTCAGGGTTAGGAATTCGTCCGAGCAGTGAACAGGGAGCCCCATGTGCACTATCAAGCATTAAACTGGGTTAGTTACATGTAAAGCAAGTGACTTACCCCCTGTCAGGATATTTGAGGTTTTCTCTGTGTCATAGTTTTATTCATTAGAAAATACTGTGCGTACACATATCCCACCTCCTACTTGTCACTTGTCACTTGTGTTCCTGTTATTCATCGATCTACTCAAGTGGACAACAGTAACTCTCCATTCATTGGGAATGAGGTCCCTTAATGTTACAGTTTTTGGCACATTATATACACCAAACTGGCTTGCAGTCACTGCCGTGGCTCTGGTTGATCCCAAGAGCCCAGTCTTTTTCTATGTCAGACCATCAATCATCCAGGGCCCACGGGGCAGAGCCTTGGATGTAGACAAACCTGTCTCCTGTCAGCCACCTTCTGACACAGCCGGGCAACCCACTCACTGTATCCAACATAATTCTGTGAAGAATATTCTTCACATAGCTATTTGGTTGTTCTTCCCTCGCCTACAGCTGAACACATTGGCTTAAATATAGTAATTATGGTTAGCTGCATTCTTGGATTGAAAACCAGAACCAGAAATCAAAACCCTGGCATTGCTGATTGTAGGAGTTGATCTTAACGAAGATGTGGGAGTCACATTTAGGTATGTACTTTCTCCAATACCAGTAAGGATATGCGGATAGAATAACTAGGGTGGCCTCATCTTGCTTTGATCTAGATCTTTGTATGTATTTTTTCTTTTTTTTAACATTTTATTATACCACCGTGAGATATACAATTACAACATTGTTCACGCTTGGGGGTTTTGGTCACACAGTGTTCCAGCACCCGCCTGGATAAAGAAACTGTGGTACATCTACACAATGGAATACTATGCAGCTGTCAGAAAAAATGAAGTTATGAAATTTTCCTATAAATGGATGGACATGGAGAGAATCATTTTGAGTGAAATTAGTCAGAAGGAAAGAGAGAGTCATAGAATGACTGCATTTATTTGCATGACATAAATATACCAGGTGATCTTACCAAAAGTAGAAATTACCACAAGCGCGTGGGAGAAGGGAACATGTTTTTTTTTATTTTCTTGACTTAATTTTTGATACATTCAGACTTCCCTCTTGTCAGAACTCCACCCAGAGACAGCATATCACAGCCCGGATCATCGACACCCACCCTGCAGCAGTTTTTTTTTTTCAATCAGTCCCAGGTATGCTGATCCAGAGACTTATAGACATGGGGCAGAGCTGCTACTTGCTCTCCCTGTGCCCAGCCGCTCACGAGGCTCCCGGGAGGAATGGCGGGTTCTAGCCCTGGCCTGCCACCCCATCAGAGCTGCACAACAAGCTAGATGACCCCCCACTCCATCGGGCCACCATTTTCCACATTCAGACTTCCCTCTCGTCAGAACTCCACCCAGCAACAGCCTATCACAGCCTGTCTCGCACAGCTGCTTGTGGCCGAGCGGTTCATCTATAAATGCTATATTTAGAGGTGTCTGCAAGGGTATGCCACCTGCATGGCAAGCCTGGCAAGTTTCCCATGTTGTATTTGATATGCCAAATACCAGTAACAATTATATTAGTTCATTCCCATGACCTAATATAATGGTTTGAGGCTCTTTATGTTCCTAGAGCAGGCAGATGCCCTTGGGCTCTACTAGCATGAGACAGGACATATGGAGATATTACTGGTGCCCGTTTGAGCAAATAGATGATCAATGGGAGGATAGTGATAATGATAGTGAAATTTTTGATACAAATATATTTCTAATACTATGTATTAACCCATTTGATTGATAGAGTCTGAAAAAACGGATCAAATTTAGGTTAAAACAGTCAAATAATACCATTCCTTTTATGATTTTTCTATAAATTAGTAGTTCTTTGTCTATACTGGACACATTTAATTTTGTTTTTTGTCCACACATAGACTGTTTCAGGGTTCTCTCCTGCTGAGACTATATGAGGT
The DNA here is from genome assembly GCA_021461705.1 of Cryptotis parvus. Taxonomy (NCBI): domain Eukaryota; kingdom Metazoa; phylum Chordata; class Mammalia; order Eulipotyphla; family Soricidae; genus Cryptotis; species Cryptotis parvus. Next base: position 87,087 of record JAJIBD010025427.1, on the reverse strand, counting down.
GACAGGGACCAAATCGGAGGTAGTTGAGTAAAATAAACCTTAACTCTCTCCAACTCAGGACAAGAAAATTCGAGAATCTGGGAGGGGGAGAAAGTGTGGTGTCAGCTAATAGCAATTATCAATCAGTGATTAGGGACCCAGTGTGATGTTCAGACCCAATCAGGTCATTTGATGCTGGGCCTGAGAAGGCTTCTCATGTGCCTCCTGAGGTATGGAATCACCAAGGCAACCATACCGGTGTTTGAGGATCCTCTAGGACTGCACTGAGTTGTTTCTCTATCCCTTCAGAGCTCAATTTTTCTTCTGTTAATTGAAAAATATAAATTAGTGTGTAATTTGACTAAGAATAACTTCAGACACCATTAACAGGTATGTACAAACTTAAAATGTTACACTAATTTTAACATATATTTATACTGGGTTTTAAAATTATAATATATATAAAATGTAAAGTATATATACCAAAATTACCTTGTAAATATAGTATATGCCAACATAAGGTGCATATTTATATTATATGGTATAAATATATATATATGATGTTTTAAAATATAATTTAAGTATGCAAAAGTATTTCCCATGAGAAATTGAATATTTTTTATTTAATTCATTACAAATAAACTGATTCAAAGCTGGACAGAGGATTTTATATGATAGATCTTCAGTGAAGCTATTCAAATGTCTAAAAGATATACAAGTAGCCAACAGATATATGAAAATGTTAAGCATCAGGGAAATGCAAAGCAAAACACAACGCAATGATGTAATATGAGATATCCTGTCAGAATGGCTATTATTAAGAAAATAAAAGAGTAAATAGCATCAGCGAGGATGTGGAGAAATTGCAATCCTAGGATAATCGTGTTGGTGGAATGTAGAATGCTGTAGCTGTTGTAGAAAACAGATTGGAGGAGCCTCAAAAATTACAACAATAGCAGCTGCAACAGCAACAATCTTAGGAGATAACCAAGGGGTTGGGGCATATGCCTTGCATGCACAAAAATTTGAAAGAAGAGTTGCAAATATATTACACTATCCTATTGTAGCATTATTCACGATATCCAGATATTGAAGCACCCTTAGTGACTTTTGGCATTTGATTGGATAAATAAAATATGATGCATACATAGTGGAATATTTTTCAGCCTTAAGAATGAAATTCTTCCAAATAGACAACATGGATAAATCTTAAAAACATTATGCTGAGTGAAATAAGACAGCCACAGAATGACAAATATTGCATGATTCCACTTATATAAGTAAGGTATCTAAAAAAAAAATCAAACACATAGAGACAGTGTGGAACAGTGGGTTGCCTGGAACTGGGGGAGCAAACTTGAGAAATTGCTATTCAGTTGGTGGTGGGAAATGTACACTGGTGAAGGGACATGTGTTGGAACATTGTATGGCTGAAATCCAATCATGAACACCCTTGTAACTGTGTATCTCACCATGATTCAATTAAAAAAATTCAGCTATGTAAAATGATTGTTTTAAAGATTTGCTGTATGACATTGTATAGAGGTTGAAGTGATAACATGGCAGGTAGGGCATTTGCTTTGCATGTGACCAGCCTGGGTTTGACCCCCAGCATCTCATATGGTCCCCTGAGTAATTCCTGAGTACCGAGCCAGGAGTAACTCCTGAGCATCTCTGTGTGTGACTCAAAAAGACCCCTACAAAAATTCCAGAAACCACTTTTACATTGAGCTACACTCCAGTTTTAAGAGGGTTGATCATGTTAGGTGTACTTTCTTCAATATAAATATTTCTATCCTAGTAATATTATAAAACTCTAAACTTTATTATATGCCTCTATTATGGTTTTAAAGTGTTCTCTGTGACTATTTTTGGCACCCTAACTCATTGGACTTCTATGAGAGAAGAGTTTATGTCTTTTTTTTAATACCCCATGATTTTAAGAGGTGGAGAATCACACAGTAGATCATTAATATTTTGATTAGTGAACAGATTCATTAATTATCAGGAAAGGATATCATTATCCAACTTATGGAGGCTAATAATAGTTTTAAACTGATATTCGTTGTGTCAGAACAGTGTTAAGCTTTTATTATTGTTTCATATAAAAATTACAAAACTTAGAAAAAATAATTTTTACTTACCAGCCTATCAGCGCCCGGCTCTCGTGGCCGCTACGGCCATGCGGTTCATCAATAAATGCTGGACTTAGAGATGCCTACAAGAGTATGCTACCTGCACGGCAGAGCCTGGCAAGCTACCCGTGTTGTATTTGATATGCCAAATACCAGTAATAATTATAGACCTCATTCTGGAATGGATTGAGGCTCTTTATGTTCCTGGAGCAAGCAGATGCCTTGGGCTCTACTAGCATGAGACAGGACATATGGAGATGTTACTGGGGCCCGCTCGAGCAAATCGATGATGAACGGGAAGACAGTGACAGTGATACAAACTTTAAAAAATACAAGTGATAAATGTTCCTTTATGGTTAGTTTTACAATGAATGCTAAAGTTTTAATACAAGCCTCCAGGACACCACTGTGATATGCAATGTTGATCTTCATAATCCTGCTAACTGTGAAAAAGGAACTGCAATTTTTTGTGGCATTTTGTTATATGGTCTATTCTTTTCAATGGATTCTAAATGGCCTATTATGCATGTAATTCTAAATTTCTATATCAAATTCTCTTCCTTTGTGGTGAAATTTACTGCACTGAATTGGTTCTTATTATAAAAGTAAATATTCCACTTTGTTTTAGTTACAGTAGCCTTAAAAGCTTTCCCTCATATATGATAATAGTCTTAGTTTTGTGTTCTGAGTCTCTACTTATAATGTGATTTTTTTCTTTCAGATTATATAAAATAGTTTATTTCATTCTAAAATAAAATGTTATATATAGTATTTCTATTTTATTCTTTTAATTTTAATCTGAATTCTATATCCATGCAGTTATGATGTCAGATATTTCCTGTGCTCTTTCCTAGCCAATTTTCCTGTTGCACAGATGCAACCACTTTCCATCATATTAGTTGATCCCTTGAAGGTCTCTTCATATTTGTAAATGACATGCTTATATTGCAATTTTATGATTTTTATTAATAGGCTTTATTTATTGGCTTCTTTCTGTGGAAGATGAGAATTTAGCTTTCATTCGTTTTCTGGCCTTGATAAAACACGTGCATATATTTGGCTCCGTTTCTCTTGAAATAATATTTTAATTCTGATTAAATGAATATTCATGTTTACCACATTATGAATAAAGGAAAGTATTTAGAGGTCAGCTATGCACAATTCATGGTGGTTTTATGTGATCTTTCAACATTTTTGTAAATGTTATGTTAAGAATTTTGTTTTCAGTCTTTGAATATATTTTGTACCAGAAAAACATTTAATGCCTATTTATTCAATAGCCTTTAGATGAAAGAATTGTATGTATTCTGCAAATGTTATACTATTAGATACTTCTCCCAGGTTTCTCTGACCAAGTACCAGCAAATAGAAGAATTGAGGTCACATCCTTCTAACATTAAAAATATTGAATGTTTCTCAATGTGAACCCATACAAGTTGCTGGGTATTTGCTTCTTGCAGTTGTCAATCCTAGGTAGTAGTGTCTGACTCACTAAAAGTGAGTGCCAAGAAGGCTGGGAATTTGCAATATCCACCAGTGATAGAGAAATAAAGATATGCTCCTTAGGCACCAATATAGGTCATTCAGGTAAGAGGAAATGAGTAATTTTTTTTCTTCAAGAGGATATTAAATATTATGGCTTAACATGGTAAGAAGGTGTTGGGGTGAGAGTTGTTTATATCATTATTTTACCTTCATTTTAGATGAATTTTTACTCTGCACTTCAAAAACAGCCTTAGGCTATGACTCAAAGAACTAAAGTGAATGCCTGTCATGTGCAAAACTCTAAATTCAATCCCTAGCATTTTATGAGATTATGTAACATGATACCATTTCACCAAAAATCTTCAGTGCCACCCTCAAGAACATCATGCGACAATTAGAATGGGAAGGAATGGGAGTGAAGATAGACGGTTGGCAACTACAACACCTCCACTTCGCTGATGACATCGTTCTAATAACACCAAACATTAGCCAAGCGGCACAAATGCTGGCCTACTTCGACAGAGAATGTGGAAAGATAGGTCTATAGCTGAATCTCAGCAAAACTAAGTTCATGAGAAATGAACTATTTCCTGAGGCCCCATTCACTCTCAATGGAACAAACATCTCTGAATGCAGCAGTTATGTGTACCTAGGTCGAAAGTCAACATGATGAATGACCTAAAACCTGAGCTGAGCAGGAGGAAGAGAGCAGCATGGAATGCCTTCAAAAGCATCAAATAAATAGCTAAAAAGACAAAGAACCTCTGGCTCCAGGCACAGCTCTTCAACTCCACTGTTCTCCCTGCATTAACATATGCTTCAGAGACCTGGGCCCTACAAAAGCAGGATGAGAATGCTATTTGGGTCTCCCAAAGAGGAATCGAAAGAGCTATGCTTGGAATATCACACCTCACTCAAGTGAAAGGAGGAATCGGAGCTCCCACCTCCATCACTGTTTCAGAGTCAGGGACGCTGTCTCATTTGCCAAGGCATCGAAAATCAGATGGGCTGGACATGTAATGAGATTTGGAGACAACTGCTGGACTAGAACCATTACCGACTGGATCCCACAGGATGTCAAAAGATCACATGGCCGCCCACTTACAAGATGGTCAGACTGCTTCATCAAGACCCTGAAGAACGGTTTGAGGCTCTTTGTATTCCTGAAGAAACCAGATGCCATTGGGTTACACTGGCACATGATGGGGTCAAATGGAAATATTACTGGTGCCCGCTCAAGCAAATCAATGAATAACGGATGTCAAGTGATCAAATGATTAAGTGATGCAACATGTAGTGTAACCTTTCTGACCCTGAACCCCACAATGCTGGTGGAGCACTGAATTATTAGGCCTCTTCTTCTGGGTGAAACATGTAGTAAAGGACCCCATAAAATAAATAGATAGATAAATCAAAGGAACGAGTCTTAGAAAACGTATGTCCAATCCCTACCTAGAACTTCCCTTACCTACCTAGAGCTTACTAGAGCACAAATACCAGTTGTAATAAAAGAACTTCATATTCCACATTGTACAGAAGGCCCTATAGGACCATTTTGATTTTCTATACTCAGAAGAATTGTCTAGGTCTTTGTCCTTGCATTTATTTATGTAATTTCAAATAAATAAATTACATTTATTTATGTAATTTCAAAGTGCCTGGCAATATTGGACACAATTACTAACTGGTTACGATTGTTGCAGAATTGTTCTATTTCAAAAGGTTTTACTTAAATATGTCCATTAGGGTTAGTTACTTCTCTATCATGTTTATTGAAATTTCGTTAGAGGAGTTCTAATACCCTCCTACAAAGTGCTCTTAAGGTAAGTGCTTTTGGCTGTGTGCAGCTTGAGCTGCTCCTCTTAATTTTCTAACATTCATTTTCCCAAATCCAAACCTGTCATTATCTATATGTTATAGTAGATTTGCTAATTTATCTTCTATTAATCATTGCACATGTATAATTTTTTTTCAAAACTTTTATTCATAAAATAAATATATATTTTGTTGCTGTTACATTGTGAGCAATACCCATTGGTTGGCAGGGGTTACTCCTAGCTCTGAGCTCAGTTGTACTTGGGGGTACCCTGTGGTGCTAGTAATGAACTGGGACCTCTGACATACAAGCTAGAATCTTGCCCTGTTAAGCTAATTCTCTGGTTCTCTAAGTATATTTTAAGCCAGTCAGTTTTTATAGGAAGAATAAAATAAACCTCATCCTTGGAGACTTTGACTTTTCAGATAGTAATAACTTATCAATCGTTTCTTCTTAATTTGAATGATTGTGTTGGACTTATTGAAAAAAGAAGGTCTAGTTTGCTGAAAATAAACACTGAACATTCAGGAGTAATGGAGCATCAAATGGTCTAGGAAAAAAGATTTATTTTTTTCTGTTTTTACAACTTCTTATTAAATTTAATATTGTTTCAAAGAACAACCCACAGGAAAAGAAAATATTGTGTCCTCCCCAGTAAATAATAGTTCTACAGGAATTGGAATCGGAATATCTTTTTTTTATCTGGGGTTTTACACTAATAATTAAATTGCTATAGATTGAAAGAGAAAAAATACACTTCTAACAATGTTGCTGGATATTCATGACTTTACCTCTTGATGATTTTGTTTGTCTGTTTGTGGGCCACATCCAGTGGTACCCAGAGCTTACTCCTGGCTCTAGAGTGAGGTCACTCCTGACTACTCCTGGTCGGGTTTGGGGGACCATTATGGGGCTTGGCATTGAACAGAAGTTAGCTGTGTGCAAAGCAAAAGCCATACAAGCTGTACTATTGCTCTGGCCCTGCTTTTTTTTTTTTATGAAGTGGATGGGGCTGGAGAGATAGTATGGGATTTCCTGCACATATATTATATGCATTTGGCCTCAGTGCCATTCATATCTGCACTCCATGTGTCTTTGGGTCATTGAATGCTGCTGGGTATTGTTGGAGCAGCCTTAGAATATTGAGGTGATCTGTGTAATTCCTGGTGGTCTTGTGTTCTCTAGCCAGGCACTGAAATGAGCTACTGACCTAGATGTCTAAGAATTGTTGGGGAGGAGGGGAGGCAAAGGGAGGCTGCTTTGGAGGTCCCTCAAAATAGGCACATAAAATGGGAGAAGGTAGGAATGGATAGAATTTCTTTCCACCCTGTCATATTTTAAAATAAACGTTTGACATGAATCACCTTTTCTTTAAGGCTCTAAAGTTTCTATTTGAAAATTTAGAAGTCTCGGTCTATATTAGTTCTAGCATAAAATCAACAATAAATGTTTTGATTTTTATTTTTAGAAAAGGAGAAAGAAACCCTTGAACAGTATCTTGGCTTCCATAACTATTAAATAATGATGAATACAAATGGATGGGTTAATTAGCTTATTGTAATCTTTTCAGAACATGCATATATATATATCAATTCATTGTGCTATAACTCTTCAATATAAGTGATTCTATGTATAATACATCTATAAGATGGCATAAAATGGCTTCAATCTTTTAATAAACACTCTGTATAATAAGGCATACAATAAGATTACAATCTATCCTATTATGTAAGATTTTTTATTTTAACATGTATTTAGAAATTCAAACTATGATCACTTTAATTAATTATGAAGAGAAGTAGGAAGGACTGAATTTTACTATAAGCTTTGAATTAATCATTTTTCTTAGTAATCATTTTTCTTAGTATCCAGGAACATACTGGGAATTCTATTCAGTAGTGGTTAATAGAGTGAAATGCTACAGTTTATAGTCATGAATATGTGTGTCATCATATAATATGAACAACACTTGCAAGTTAATAAAGTCTGAATTTGAGCAAACGTTTTATAAATATTTTCAAGTGCCCTTATCATGCAGCAATTATTGACTACATGTAGGGTAATTTTTTCTTTTTGACATTTTGCTAGGCTAGATGGTGCAATAATATTAAAGTATGTGATACTGATATTCAAAGTTACTGTTCCCTTGTCTAAGCTATTTACCCATTTTAAGTGCCTTTAATTTTCATTGTGAGGCTAGAACCTATCTCATCACTGTTCTTTATATCAACAGATAAGGGAAGGTGATTTTCACTGATATTAAAGTGCTTCAACCCTCGAGAAAATTGCTAGGCACCGAATATTTGATTTTTATTGTATGTTTAATTTAGATATTATAATACACAAACATTTGCAGGTCTTAGACACTGTTTACAGTGTTGTCTGGGACTTCATGGCATGGCTAGCACAGCAATGTATTTGCTATTGTTTGTTCCGAGAGCAACAGAAATGACAGGATCCTACTTATAATTTTGTTTGTCTTACTTGAGTGTACAATAGACAGCACACAAATCTGAAGCTGATCCCTGTAGGATAAAAATTCAGTTGTCAGGGGCTGGAGCGATAGTATAGACTTACACATGAGCATTGCACAGGGCTGACACAGATTTGGACTCTCCCCACATGGTTCCCAGAGCCTACCAGTAGTGATCTCTGAGTTCAGAACCAGGAAACAGAGGTCCTAAGCTTACATGTGTGACTCAAAAAAAAAATGTAAAAATTCAATTTTCATCATTTAAATTCGATGATTTAATAGAGTAAATTTATTTATGTACTGTGAAGTAAAACAAATTTATTGGGAAAGTAAGGGGAGAGAAGGAAAGAGATAGATTTTTACATGCTCAAGAGAAAACCGGGCTATTCCAGAATGCAGGAAAAGCAAAGTATACTTCAAACTAAACAGGGAAGATTGGGCCATTTCTCCATTCTGGACAAGTGATCCTAAAACATCAAAGTACACAATTCAGGAGAAGAGAGGCAGGTGGCTTGTGCTTGCCTTTTCCACTGCAAAGTTAGTTTATATAGTTTTCTCGAACTCCCACCCTAGTCTGTTGCTTGGATGATTGCCTAGGGGCAGAGCTTGGAGCAGTTGATGGTCTTTTGATATTCTTCTTGTGGCCTTTGTTCCTGATGTGAAGCCTCACCTCCAGGGGACCACACACCTCCTCCCTCTCTAGAAGCCTTCCTTGTGCCTCTCATTGAAGACTGCTTCACTGTGTTTTTCTGCTCCTGAGAAGGTTCTTTTGGATTAGAGGCTTATCAGGCCTTTGGGTTGGTTTGGATTTCATAAATTTTCCTATCATATATTACCAGGGTTCCAGTAGTTTTCTGCTTGCAACAGTTTTTAAAAATAATTGTTTGTTGATCTATTTGTTTGCCCTTTTTAAAAATACACTGAGGGTCAGAGAGAACCCCGATATAACTGATAAACAATAAGCTTTGATTCAACTCGTTTACCAGAATTGAGGTAATTCTCTCTGACAACTACCTTCACAGGAATAGAGCAAATGTTTTTTGAAAACATCAATTGTTGTGGAGTATTTCATTTCAGGAACTGTGTCTTTGACTTTGATTGTTTGGAGGTAGGGAAAATAATAGATTTGATAGTTGCAATTCATGTATAAAATTGTTTGCTGCTATCTTGTGAATGGCCTTTATATAAACATTTTTGTTCAATATATATCAGGTCTTTATTCATATGGCAATTGACAAATCTTTGCTTCATATCATCATTCTTGCATTTGAAGCCATGAAAATGATGAAAAACATTAATTCAGAATCTGATAATAGTTTGAGTAGGAGTCCAGTTACTGAGATCTATTTTCTCCTCTGGTTTTGTTTTGGTTTCATTTTGGGGGGGTCACACCTGGCTGTGTTCAGGGCCTACTGCTGTGTCCGCATGCAAGGATAACCCCATAGTGCTTAGTGCAGATCTGACCAGGTATAGAGTATGGATTTCAATAGGGTCAGCAAGTGCAATGCAAGAAAGTCTCTTACCCTGCTTTGATGATGTTTTGGGTGTATAAATTCTTTAATGTGCCTTTTCTCAGTTCAGTAGACACTAAACGAATCATTAAAAAATGAAAAGAAAAGGATATCTGAATTTGATGCATATATTCTTTTTTGCACTACTAAGATATACTTAGGAAAGAGGGGGAAAAATTCAGGATTTGAGTTAGCAATAGAAAACACACCTGTGGGCTTGATGCTTAGTCTCAGCGCACACACACACACACACACACACACACACAAGTTCATGAATGTTGACATGACACATGAATATTGTACCAAAATACCTAAAATATAGAATAAATTATATCTAAATACGAAGAAAAGAATAGCTCTTAAACAATTTTGCTGGATGTTTTCTTTTGAAATGTTAATAATGGGATATATATTTATCAATAACTATCTGAGTAAAAAATTTTGCTAGCTGAATTTATTATGATAAATATTTTACATACATATATTAAATTATTATTTTTTCTTCTTTAAACTTATATAAGAAATAATAAAGGAGATAAAATGTCTGAGAGAAGTTTCCATATCATCTAGGAGGAGCCAATAAGATATACATCTTTGACCAGAATGCCCATTTAAATTATAATTGCAGTAAGATGAAGAGAAAGGTATGATATAGAAACAGAAATATTCACATACATGTTCATAAATATACATAAATTTATATAGAAAGACACATATAAATACATATATATGTGTATAAATATATGTAAATATATACATACATCCATATAAGTATATGTCTTTTGCTTACAACAAGTTTTAAAAATAATTGTTTGGTGATCTATTTCTTGCCCCCTTTTTTTTATTTTTGGGTCACACCTGGCTTTGCTCAGGGGTTACTCCTGACTCTGCTCAAGAATTTCTCCTGGCAATGCTTTGGGGACTGTTGCAGGACTCCTCTAAGAGCCTCTGCATCTGCTCTGAATTGCCACCTGCAAATCACTTCGTAGATAAGGGGGTAGTCTATATGTGGAAGTTTATCTGACCATGTATTCTGTACTAGCTGGTATAAATATTCTCTCATGCTACCACAATCATCGTGGGACTAGCTAGATCTTACCAGCATATTTGCCTGGCCATGTTGGATCCCTAAATAATTAGACCATAGAGAAATGCTGTTTGCCTCCAAGCACTTGTCAGTAAAACTAGAAAACTAGAAATAATAAAGGAGATAAAATGTCTGAGAGGAGTTTTCATAAAATAGATATAAAATAGATATAGTGTATAGAATAGAAAAAATGAGGTGTGGTACATAGATAGTGAGCCAGTACAAAATCACAAGAGAGAATGGAAAATGTGGTGGTCATATTATTGATTATTAATGTTCAGTATATCCTGAAATTTAATATTCTATTATACTATTGTCTTTTAATCAAGTACAAAAAATATGATGGGATTTGAAAATTAAATATGATCAGTATGTTTTGTCACTTCCAAAGAAAAGGTGAAGAATCAGCTAGCAGGGGCTATCCCTCATAGCACAGTGGATAGGGTGTTTGCCTTGCACACGGCCCACCCGGATTTGATCCCCGGCATCCCATATGGTCCCCTGAGTACTGAAGGAAGAGCCAGGAGTCGCCCCTGAGCTTCACAGAATGTTACCCAAAAAGAAAGAAAATACCTGTGACAATTGAGACAATGGCACTTTATGACAGCAAGAAAACTTGGAAAGTTTTTGAAAAGCATGAAGAATCAGTGAAGACTATTTGTCATCATTCACTGATGACATCATTCACATCTAGACTATCATTTTCTTCAGTAGTGAACAGGATAGCAGTTTAGATCAGACCATGATTGATCACATAAAGGTTTTTTGCATAATCAAAATGAAGATATTGAAAACTTTTAGTGAAAACCAAGAGAGGTCTGTAAAAAAGATAAAAGCATAAACATAAGCATCTTATAGAGGATTATTATGGGACACCAAACCAGGAAAAAAAGCAATGAAGACTTTGTGATTATCAATATCAGTTATGCTCAAGATTTCTATTATGAAGAGATCACTTGTATCACTTGACTTCCTATTGCTCATCGATTTGCTCTAGCTAACACCAGTAACCTCTCCATTCGTCCATGTCATGTGCTAGAGTAGCCCAATGGCATCTGCTGCTCCAGGGACACGAAGAGCCTCAAACCATTTTTTTCAGTCGTGAGACTGTTATTTTTACTGCTTTTGGCATATAAGATATGACATAGGTAGCTTGCCAAGCTCTGCTGTGTAGGCGAATACTCTCGGAAGTAGGGAAGTCTCTCAGTTGTTGTCTTTACTGATGTACTACTTTGCCACTTCACAGCCCCACGCAACAGGGAGAGCTAGTAGCAGCTCTACCCCCTGTATCTGTGTCTCTGGTTCACTGTCAACAGCCCAGGGAGCAGTTAGTGGGTGGGTCCACCTGGCCTCCTTGAAGCGAGAGAGGTGGGGGAAAAGGATCCCAGCTCCATCTCCACAGAAGCCCGATGACTTTAGCCACCAAGATCCACATACCTGGGCTTGAAATAGGCTTCTCTTTAGGGTGGAGCTCGGAAGACCTAGGCTTGAGATCAGCTTCTCTCCTGGGTGGAGCTCTGATGAGCTGTGGAGCTCTAACATTGACAGTGGCAGCCATCATGGTGTGAGGGTTCCTCTGACTTCTTCCGAGGCTCTACTGGGGTGGCAGCTCAGGGTTAGAACCCGCCCTCCCTCCCTCATGATCATCCCAGCACAGGGAGAGCTGGTAGCAGCTCTGCCTCATGTATCTGTGATTCATGACCGACAGCCTGAGAGCAGTTCTAGGGCGGGTCCACCAGGACTCCCAGATGGGACAGAGGTGGGGGAAAGGAACTCCATCTCCATCTCCATAGAATCCCCGTGACTTTTGCACCAGATTATTTTATCAGAAGAGATAGATTTATTAGAAGAAATAAATTCATCAGAAGATATAAATTTATCAGAAGAGATAAATGTATCAAAAGATATATATTATATATATTTGTTTGTTTTGTCATAAACTCTGGCTCTGCACTCAGTAATTACTCCTGGTAGGACTGAGAGGACTCTTTGATGCTGGCGATGAAACCTTGGTCAGTGGTGTGCACGGCAAGCACCCTACCTATTATAGTAATGCTCCAGCCCCATAAATCAATATTTATGCTGAAGGGACAAAGCATACTTTAAGATAATATGGATACTATCAAGAAGTTTTTAAGCTATTGGCTTTGAAAGTAGATCACAGACAAAATCCACAGATAAAAGGCATATAAACAGGGCATCAGATTTGAACAGATGGCAATATGATAAATTCAGATTTAGTAATATTGCAATCAATAATCTGATGTACTACTTGTAATTTATACCACTGGGAATCTGAATATCTTGAGCAGAGGGTACCATAAGCATAGATTCTTATTTAATCCATTTGGCAAAGATACAAATAAATAATTTTGTAATAAAGGTGCTATTTGAGTTTGATGATCATTAGGGGAGCTCAAGCACTTACAGTACTACTTTTGATATATCCTATCAGAAATCTTGCTACAGCTTTAGAGGAGAATAGGTACTTTACAAAGTTAGCATTTTATGAAAATTGACTTCACATCAGTAACTCAATGTGTCTAAAGTGTTTATGAAGTAAGCCTTTGCATTTTTTAAATTGCTTGTTGCACCTACTTTTTTCCTTCTCCTATAGTATGTAATGGGCAAGTAAATATCCTGGAATTATTAAATATACCACATTTATCTCAAAATACCATGGAATTTTTAAATATATAGATCATACACACAAATATCCAATGTCAGCTCTTTATCTCTTTCAGTATAAAGGTGAAATATTATAGAGTCACTGGCTATAACAGAGTAGCATCTATTATTTGAGAACATCAATATCTAAACTATGGCTTTGACATAATTTTTGATCACTTAAGTTCTCTGAAAACATATACTGCCATGAAGTGAGACATGAGTCTTTAGTTCTGTAATATCTGCAGGCAAAAATATTGATTTGCATCTGGATATCCTCCAGTTTCCAATGTGTAGTTGTGTACAGAAGAAATCATGCTCTGCTTCAGAGTCTCATAGACCTCTAACGATCCCTTTCATGTGCTGGTGATAAAATCTAATGAGTGTTACCAAAGTCTTGTATAATGACTAAATAGTGCAGAGAAAAAGAACCATGAAAGAGGTCAGCACTGTGGAGTGAATCTGGTCACAGTGTAAGGGAATAGCCAAGAATGTTAAAGAGATGCATACAGTTGTGTGACACAAAGTTGTAACTAGATCCAAGCTCAGCTTTTGTGATCAACTACCAGGAGACTATCAGAAAGGATATTTTGTGTAAAATAGACATAAGTACTCTTTGATCAGTAATTTCATTTTTTTTTGCTTATTTTTTTTTGCGGCCACACCCAGCAATATTCAGGGGTTACTCCTGGCAGAGCTGAAAAGCCAGGGGAGAAGAGGATTACCAGGAGGTTGGCAACTTTTCAAGCTCTGTTATACCAGATAAGTGCAGCCAGATCACAATTCTGTTCTTATGAAGGGAGTCAGTCACTTTCTCCCTATTCTGATGTTTGCGGAGCCTGAAATAAGATAAACATTCAACACTCAAAAATGGAGAGAAAAATGAATAGAAACTTCCTCAAAGAAGAAATACAATGGCCAAAGGCATATGAAAAACTACTCTTTGTCACTATCAAGGAGCTACACGTCAAAACAACAAGATATCATCTCACACCAGACTTTGGCACACAACCAAGAGAACAGGGACAACCAATGCTAACATGGATGGAGAAAGAATAGGACTTTCATTCATTTTTGGTGGGAATACTGATTGGACAAAACTTTTTTAACAACATGTACATTCCCTCAGAAACTATAAATTGAGTATCCATTTAACACAGCAATACCATTACTGGGAATATATTCTGGGCACTCACAAACACACAACAGAAACACTATCTGCACTTCTATGTTCATTGCCACACTAGTCACAATAGCCAGTATCAAGAAACAACCTGACTCTCCAAAAACAGACAACTGAATAAAGAAACTGTAGAACATCTACACAATAGAATACAATGCAACTGTTAGGGAAAATGGAGTCATGCAATCTGCCTGTAAATGGATGGACATGGGAAATATCATGCTAAGTAAAATGAGTCAGAAGGAAGATGTACAGAATGACTGAAAATATTTGTGGGGTATAAAAATTAATATGGGAGTAATATTCAAGACCAGAAAAGCAGAGTCCAGGAGGATGTGTCAGTGGTTGGAATCTACAACAAATTTGTGTGGGGCAGAGGGTAAGTAGATAGAGAAGGAGGCCAGTTTGGCAATGGTAGTTGGAAATGCTAACACTAGACTAGAACTTAGTATTGAAAGTAGGAGAAGGTATATTCTTGGTAACTGTTTAGTGTCTGTATTGCAAACCACAATATGCAAAAGGAGAGAGAGGAGAGAAGAGAGTTGATAGAAACACAGAGAGTGAGTAGAGAGAGGAGATAGAGAGAAAGAGAGAAACAGAGAGAGAGCGAGAAAATGCATGCCATAGAAACAGGTTGGGAGTGGTGGTGGGAGGGAAACTGAGGGCATTGGTTCTGATAAATGTGCACTGATGGAGGGATTGGTATTTGAACACTGTATTATTGAAACCAAATCATGGACAGCTCTGTGATGGTGTATCTTAAGGTGATTCAATTATAAAAGAAAGGTAAAGAAATTAGCATAGAATGGGGTTTAAACAACAGCAAAATATTATTTCATAGTGCTGAAGGCTGAAACCCATGTTCAAGATGCAAGGATATTTGGTTTCTCTTTCAATGAAGAAACTGGTGAATACATTTAGAACGTACTCATATGATAACCTGTTGTAACCTTAAATGCCTCTTTTAACTATTTTTCTGCTAATACTGTTGTTCTGACTCAGTAGATGTTATTATAGCTCCAACATGTGAATTTCGGGGACTATACTTTTAGTCCATTCCAGACAAGACTGGCCAATATATAAAGAAAAAGGCAGAGCATTTCCCTTTGTCACTCATGGAAGTAAATAGTCACAAAACTTGATGATCCAAAATGTTAATTGAAATTATGTTTATTTTGAAAATAGAAATTATAAAATTATTAAGAAATTTAAGTATTTTGCTACCCATAAATATTCTATTTTGCTTCAGGATCATTTATAGCAGTACTCAAGGACTGCACTTTCTTTTGTGCTCAGATATCACTCCTGGCAGCACTTAGGAGACCGTATGGAGTGCTGAGTATCCAACTCAGGCAGACTTCATACAAGGTGTGGAGCCTACACACTGCACTATCTCTCTATTCCCTTAAATGTTCTTTAAAATTTTGTTTTAATTCTAAGCAGTTTGACTCAAATAATTTTGAAATGCTCAAAATTAAGCATTAAACATTAAAACAATATTTCCTCTAAGGTCACACAATTCATTAAATATATACCAATTTATTCTTTTGATTTGTAAATTTTCTCCTATTTTTAATGCTAGAGCATAAAGCACTGTAATGGACCATAAATTAGGAATATTTTAATTATTTCTAACTAATTTTGGCAAATTAAACACAAATTATTTGTTCTTTTTTAATGTAGAATTTTACTGACCAAAGAAGTTAACTTATAGAGTTTAAGAAATACACAGTGCTTCAAATCATGTTGTTAGGGGCAATATTCAAATCATATTGTCATTGGTAGCCTGGTTGTCAGGTGCTTATGATACATGTTTATAACCAGAATTCAACCTCTAGTACTGCATATGGTCTCCTGAGCATCACTAGACATAATTCCTGGGCACAGAACCAGGAGTTCATTCTGAGCATTCTGGTTGTATCCCAAATTTCTCCTGGCTCCCAAAAACAATGTTCACTTGATTACTTGATCACTTGATCACTTGACATCAGTTATTTGTCAATTTGTTTGAGTGTGCACCAATAACATTTCTATTTGTCCCTGTCACATGCCAGTGTAACCCAATGGCATCTGCTTGCTCCAGAAATATGAAGAGCCTCAAACCATTTGTTCAGGGTCTGAAGAAGTCTGACTATCTTGTAGGTGGGCGACCACGTGATCTTTTGATGTCCCATGAGATCCAGTTAGTAACAGCTCTAGTTCAATGGTGATCTCCTAGTCGCATTACGTGTCTAGCCCATCTGATTTTTGACACCTTGGCAACAAGACAACATCCCTGACTCTAGATCATCGCTGGATGCCGGAACTCTGGATTCCTTCTCTCACTTGAGTGAGGCATGTTATTCCAAACAAGGCTCTTTCAATTCCTCTTTGGGAGACCCAAATAGCGTTCTCATCCTGCTTTCATAGGGCCCAAGTCTCTGGCGCATATGTTAATTCAGGGACAATGGTGGAAAGGTGTGCCTGGAGCCAGAGGTTCTTGTCCTTTCAGCAAACAAGAATAAGTTCTGTTTGCCTTAATCTATTGTTGGAGGACGTATTTAGATAATCTGGGAGTTTTGTTGTTTTGCTCACTCCCAGCTTAATCTTATTTAAGCCAAGGTTCATTCTAATGAGATCTCTCTTCTATGTAAACACTTCTAGAGGGCGTGGCAGTTACAGAAGTCACCTTGATTGAATAACTTCTGACTTATACATCTACTAAGACTTCTATATTTTCTAGATTGGGCACAGCTCCTCTTTATACCCACTGCACCCAACGTGGGACAGTTAGAATTTACCAGGAGACTACCACCCTGGCTACGCTGAGACTAAAGGAAGACTAAGGAAGGATCATACTAGTTTGCTCTAAGCAGGCGAGTATGACCCTTTCAGTACATGAGAACAAGATACTCAGAATCACACTGGTACAGATAATAATAAGAAGGACCTTGTGGGTACCATCTAGATTACATGAAGCTCATGAAGTTAAGATGTATTACTTTATATCAGCCCCTCTCTCTCCAGTGTTTTAAGTAAGAGATAATCTCGGGATTAGTCCTTGGTGTAACCTTTGTTTATACCTGCAATAAGGTGTGGCACTACACTCTGTTTAGGGTTCTTTGTTGGCATGACAACCTCCCGATTGGATTACTTTGGTGTATATAAAGGGGCTGACTTGAGGCCCCTTCACCTTTTGCCCTTTTGGTTCCTCAGCCTTCAGCTTTCGGCTCCTGCGGCTTTTGGCTTTTGACCTTTTTGCTCTTTGGCCTTTTGCTCCTTCTGGGTACGACTCAGCTTGGGTGAGATCCTCTCTCTCTCTTTGGTGGGAGACTTAGGCTCTTTTGTATGGTCTAAGTTTGGACCAGAGCTAGAGTTTGTTCATTATATTGGATTGCTGTGGAAGAGCTTTTGTACTATTAAAAGCCATTTTTTGGAACTGCACCGGACTCGTGAGTTTTCATCTTTCTCCCGGTGTCCTCGGAGGTAGAAGACAACTTCTGTCCTGACACTGTCGGGGACCCCGGCAACGTTCCCCAACAATCTATGTCCCTATTATTGTGTGAAGTGAGTAGTTCATAGCAAGTATTAGAGATATTAAAGACAAATATTGGACTCTGAATTAAGAAACGTAATATTAAGAAACTGTCTTTGGATTCTGTTTGCTAGTATTTTGTTGAAGATCTTAGCATCCGTGTTCATCAGGGATATTGGTCTGTAGTTTTCTTTCTTTGTGTTGTCTCTCCCTGCTTTGGTATCAGGGTGATATGTGCCTCGTAGAAGCTGTTTGGGAGTGTTTCTGTTTCTTCTATTTCCTGGAAGAGCTTGAACAGGACTGGCAGTAGGTCCTCCTTAAAGGTTTGGTAGAGTTCACTAGGGAATCCGTCTGGACCTGGGCTTTTGTGTTTGGGAAGTCTTTTAATTACTGTTTCTATTTCCTCAATGGTGATAGGCTTATTCAGGTATTGGAGGTCTTCTTGTTTCAGCCGTGGGAGGTTATAGGACTTCAGGAATTGATCCATTTCTTCTAGATTCTCATGTTTCACGGCATACAGGCTCTCAAAGTAATCTCTGATGATCTTTTGGATTTCTGTGGTTTCTGTTGTGATGTCACCCTTTTTATTTCTGATTCTGTTTATTTGGGTTCTCTCTTTCCCTGTCCTTACAAGTCTTGCCAATGGTTTGTCAATCTTGTTTATTTTTTTCAAAAAAACCAGCTCTTGGTTTCATTAATCTTTTGAATTGTTTTTTTTTGGTTTCCAACTCATTGATTTCCTCTCTAAGTTTTATTATTTCCTTTTTTTCTGCCTGGGTTGGGCTCCTTTTTGTTGGTCTTTCTCTATTGTCTTCAGCTGTGTAGTCAGGTTATTTATGTGGGCCCTTTCTTGTTTCCTGATGAATGCTTGCAGAGCTATAAATTTCCCTCTTAACACGGCTTTTGCCGTGTCCCACAAGTTCTTATAGTTGGTGTCTTCATTTTCATTTGTTTCCAGAAATCTTTGGATTTCCTGTTTGATTTCTTCTATGACCCATTTGTTGTTCAGGAGTGAGCTGTTCAGTTTCCAGGTGTTTGGTTTGACTCCCTGTTTCTGTGTGTACGGTTAACTTCCATTTTCAGTGCATCATGGTCTGAAAAGATAGCTGACACAATTTCTATCTTTTAATTTTATTGAGGTATGCTTTGTGGCTTAGCATGTGGTCTATCTTGGAGAATGTTCCATGTGCACTAGGGAAAAATGTGTATTCAGCTTTTTTGGCATGAAAAGCCCTGTATATATCTACTAGCTCTCTTTCTTCCATTTCTTCCTTGAGGGCCAATATTTCCTTGGTGAGTTTCAGTCTTGTTGATCTATCCATCTTTGATAGAGCAGTGTTGGAAGTCTCCAACTATTATTGTGCTACTGTTAATGTCTTCTTTGAGGTCTCTTAGCAGTTGTTTTATGTATTTTGCTGGCCCCTCGTTGGGTGCATATATGTTTAGTAGCGTAATTTCTTCCTGGTGTACATACCCCTTAAGTAATAAGAAATGGCCTTCGTTGTCCCTTCTAACCTTTTTCAGCCTGAAGTATATATTATCTGATACTAATATGGCCACACCCAGCCTTTTTGGAGGAATTGTTTGCATGGAGAATGGTCTTCCAACCTTTGACTTTGAGTCTGTGTTTGTTCTGATTATTCAGATGTGTTTCTTGTAGACAGCAGAATGTTGGGTTCAATTTTTTTAATCCATTTTGTTACTCTGTGTCTCTTAATTGGTGCATTTAGACCATTGACATTGAGAGAGATTATTGTCATCGGATTTTGTGCCATCTTTCTGTTTGAGCTTGTTGTGCTTATGGGTTTGGTCGTATTACAGTAGACCCTCATCAAGAAGATTATACATCATGACCAAGTAGGATTCATCCCGGGTATGCAAGGATGGTTCAACATTCGCAAGTCAATCAACATAATACATCATATCAATAAGAGAAAAAAATAAAAACCATATGATCCTATCAATAGGCGCAGAGAAAGCATTTGACAAGATCCAGCACCCGTTCATGATTAAAACCCTCCAGAAAATGGGAATTGAAGGGACTTTTCTCAAGATAGTTATAGCCATCTACCAAAAGCCCACAGCGAGCATCATTCTCAATGGGGAAAAGTTGAAAGCCTTCCCCCTGAGATCAGGGACAAGACAAGGTTGCCCACTCCTCACCTCTTTTATTCAATATAGTACTGGAAGTACTTGCGATAGCAATCAGAGAAGAAAAAGGACATCAAGGGCATCCAGATAGGCAAGGAAGAAGTCAAGCTATCATTATTATCAGATGACATGATATTATACCTAGAGAACCCTAAACTCTCTACCAAAAAACTCCTAGAAACAATAGACGCATATAGTAGAGTGGCAGGATACAAAATCAACACGCGGAAAGTCGGTGGCTTTCCTATATACAAATAACGAAAGAGAAGAAAGGGATATTAAGGAAACAATTCCATTCACAATTGTGCCACAGAAAATCAAATACCTAGGAATCAACTTACCCAAGTGTGTAAAGGACCTGTACAAAGAAAACTACAAGACACTGCTCCAAGAGATAAAAGAGGACACAAGGAAATGGAAACACATTCCCTGCTCATGGATGGGGAGAATCAACATTGTCAAAATGGTAATACTCCCTAGAGCTCTATACAGATTCAATGCAGTCCCTATGAGGATACCCATGACATTCTTCAAAGAAATTGACCAAACAATCCTGAAATTTGTATGGAACGATAAACCCCCAAGGATAGCTAAAGCAATCCTCGGGAAAAAGAAGATGGGAGGCATCACCTTGCCCAACTTCAAACTGTACTACAAGGCAGTAGTAATTAAAACAGCATGGTATTGGAATAAAAACAGACCCGTGGACCTATGGAATAGAATTGAGTATCCTGACACCCAACCTCAAACACATGATCATTTAATCTTTGATAAAGGTGCAACGAGTCTAAAATGGAGTAAGGACAGCCTCTTCAATAAGTGGTGTTGGGAAAACTGGGCAGCGACATGTAAAAAAAATGAATTTGGACCTGTGTCTAACACCATGCACAAAAATCAGATCAAAGTGGATTAAAGATCTCAATATCAGACTTGAATCCATAAAGTACATTGAAGAAAATATAGGAAAAACCCTCCATGACATTGAAGCTAAAGGCATCTTCAAAGATGAAACATCTCTAACAAAGCAACTAGAAAAAAAGATAAATATATGGGACTACATGAAACTAAAAAGCTTCTGCACCTCAAAAGAAACAGTGACTAAGATACAAAAGCAGTCCACAGAATGGGAAAGAATATTCACCCAATACTCATCTGATAAGGGGTTAATATCCAGGATATATCAGGCACTGGTAGAACTTTACAAGAAGAAAACAAACAACCTCATCAAAAAATGGGGAGAAGAAATGAACAGAAACTTCAGCAAGGAAGAAATTCGAATGGCCAAAAAACATATGAAAAAATGCTCATCATCACTAATCATCAGAGAGATGCAAATCAAAACAACAATGAGATACCACTTTACACCACAGAGACTGGCACATATTCAAAAGAACAAGAACAACAAGTGCTGGCGTGGGTGTGGGGAAAAGGGGACACTCATCCATTGTTAGTGGGAATGCCGGCTGGTACAGCCTTTCTGGAAAACAATATGGACATTCCTCCAAATTCTAGAAATTGAACTCCCATTTGACCCAGCCATACCACTCCTGGGAATCTACTCTGGGAAACCAAAAAATACGCAGCGGAAACACCATCCCTACTTTTATGTTCATAGCAGCATTATTCACAATAGCCAGAATCTGGAAGCAACCCGAGTGCCCGAAAATAGATGACTGGATAAAAAAGCTTTGGTACATCTACACAATGGAATACTATGCAGCTGTTAGGAAAAATGAAGTTATAAAATTTGCCTACAAATGGATGGACATGGAGAAGATTATGTTGAGCGAAATTAGCCAGAAGGAGAGAGACAGTTACAGAATGACTGCATTTATCTGCATAACATAAATATATAGGTACATATTATGATACCAATATCCAAGGTCAAGTGAAACATACATCAGGAGGTCCTGTCAAAGGTGGAAATTATCATAAACGTGTGGGAGTCAGAGGCTAGGTAAGACAGAAAATGGAACAGTGTGCTAACAATTGTGAGGGTACTAATGCCAACCTTGAACTGAGCATTAAATAGAGGCAAAAGGATACACATGACAACCCTTTAATCTATGTTCTGTAATCCATAGTCTGGGGGGGAAGGAAAAGAGAAAGATAGAGAAATGGAAAGAAATAAAGAACCTGCCATGGAGGAGGGCTGGGGGAGGGGGAAGGGAACCGGGGACGTTGGTGGTGGGAGATGGGCACTGGTGGCGGGATGGGTGCTGCTACACTGTATGACCAAAACCCAAATATGAACTTTTTAATTGTATATCTTTGTAATTGTAAAAATAAAAAAATTAAAAAAAAAAAAAGAAACTGTCATATCATTTAATTCCCAGTATTTTCTGATGCTATGGTTAACCTTAAAATTGGAATTTATATGAAATAAATATATACAATTATTAAAAATATGGCTTTGGGGGCTGGAAGGATACTACAGAGGGTAAGGCACTTGCCTTGCATACAACTGACCAGAGTTTGATCTCCAGCTTCCCATATGGTCCCCCCAAGCAATGCCAGTAGTAATTCCTTAATTTACAGCCAGAAGTGACTCCTGAGTTCTACTGGGTGTGGTCCACCCCCCCCCCCCCGAAATTTTTAAGTGCTTGATGAAAATATATTTCATTTTGTCTATTCCAGTATTTGGAGGAGCCAACCAGATTTCTGGAACTTTATTAAAGAAATTTCCCTTTAAGGAAGATGCATATTACTTATAAAGCTTGTTTTTGAGATCTAGGTTGGTACAGACTGCCATCCATTCTTTATATAATTTCTTTCAACCTGTATGTGTCAGATTCCCCTTTATTTCTTTTTGATCACACAAGCAGCAATCATCAAATCACCAAATTAAGCTCTTACTCTCAGGTCACCTTCTTTCTGTTCCTTTATTAGCTTTGCAGACAAGTGACGGTGTGAGCAAATTTATCAGTGTAGTTCGTGACACAAAGAAAGCACCCAGCAAATGTATATTATCTCACTCCTGTTTAATAGGGCAATGAATTCCAGTTATGCAAGGTTCTTGTCCAATTTCTGCAAAAGAACTTCTTTCCATTGCAGTTATAAATTTTAAGAATATTGCAAGTTACTGAGATTGAGTATATGAAAGACATATGAGCTTTAGAGAGAAAAATCTCTTTATATATGTAAAACTGTAAGCAAAATTATCCTTTCCTGGTTTCAGTTTCTTTCATTGATTTTGTTTTATTTAAAAATATTTATTAGAAGCCAGGGAGACAACTCAGCAGTTAATGGCACAGGCCTGGGCTGTATGTTCTGAGACCTGAGTTCAAACTCTACAGCACATATGAACCTGACCACCCAGCACAGCCTGAGTCACTGAATTCCCTTAGCATGGCCAGGCCACGCAGCACCTATTGCTGGGCCTGCACACTGACCTGACTCCCTGGTTGGTCAAGTGTCTTTCAGAACACTACTTAGAATATCTTTTCTTCCAAAACAAAAATAAAAGAAAACTCATAAGGTGTCCCAAATATCACTTAGCTTATACCACCTGGATGTATATTGTGTAATGTATAATATATATTTTTGGGTGTATCACTTCACTTGTATCACTTGTCTTCCCATTCATCATCGATTTGCTCGAGAGGACACCAGTAACATCTCTACATGTCCTGCCACATGCTAGCAGAACCTAAGGGCATCTGCTTGCTCCAGGAACATAAAGAGCCTCAAACAATTCCACCAGGTCATGGGAAAGAGGTCTATAATTTTTACTGGTATTTGGCATATCAAATACAACACAGATAACTTGCCAGGTTCTGCCGATTGCTGGGTGTATCTCATAGTAATACCATGTTGAAAATTTGAAAATAAGAGGAATTAATAGTGTCTCTGCTTTCAAAGAGTTGATATAGTCTGGATATAGGAACAAAAAATGATCAAAACATTGAACTGGAGAAACTCATTTACTACTTTAGTAAAAAATCAAATAAACCTCCATCATATGTGTAACTATTATGTAATAATTAGTGAAATTAACTGAAAAGATGTCACAATTATTTATCCTTCCTGTTTCCAAACATTTTATAATCTTTTTTTAGTAATATTTCAACTTTATAATTGAGTTATATTTGCTGATAAGACCTTTGAAAATGGGGCATAGCTACTTTTATAAGAGTTATTTAAAGATTTGTGAAGACAGAATCAAATTATTTTCAGTGATTCAATATTCAAGATTTTGCTTATTTTTCAGTTATTGATGAGTTCAAAAAATTGTTTAATGAGGCACTATTTTTCACTTTCTGTTTCTCAAAGCATGTAGAAATGACTAGCAAATGAAGAAAATAATTTGCTTTAATTTAGAATTAGTCACTGAAATAAGTCAATAAGGTCAGAACAATAAACTAAGATTTGTGAAACATGCAGAGAATATGAAATTAAAAATTCATTAAAAAATAGATAATTGAGACCTGAGTAATAGTGTAAGCAGGGGCTTGACTTACACCCACAATTTGTGTTTGATCCCAAGGAGTAAGCCCTGAACATCACTGCCTTCTTTTCATCACTCATTTCATTCCCCTTCCTCTAATTTTGTATAACTAAGTTCACTGCCAGATGAAATTCTAGCAACTACTTTGTTACCTTTGCTGAGAATTACACTACTGCTATTCTTTCAACCTGAGAATTACTGAGAATACAGTAATTCTCACTACTGCTAACATCAGTTTCTTTATTGCTAACCAATGCCATTAAAATCAGAATTGCATGGTCATCTGCTTTCATTGAATACTGCTGGTGCAAATTCATACAGATTATCTACCTGGATACAGAAGCCAGAGATAGAAATTTACATATAGGAAACTCATTATAAAGTGCTCTCAGGATGGGGTTTTGCTTTCAAAATGAGATGAAAACAAAACTGAGAAGAAGGGAGAATTGTCTGCACTGAACCAGAATTGTTTCAGTCAGTTCTAGAAAGAGATGAAGTTAAGTATGCCCTTGGAATGCCTATGTTGGGAATTGAACTGAACTTTCATATTTCTTCACTGCACAGCATGTATTATAATTGAAAACATTTTATAAGAAAAATCAAATTCTCATCCCACCGTCACTTTACTTACCTTCTATATTAACAAATTTAACTAACTTTCTAATGACCAGATTGTATGTTTCTATAAATTAAAGGAATAATTATTGTAAATATTTCTGAAATATAAGCATGTCCCTGTTAAAAGAATTAGAAGATATAGGAAATGGAAAAATATTTCATGTTCGTAGATTTATATCATTAAAATAAGTAGCCTATGCAAGGCATTATAAGAAATAAGCACACTTTCTTTCAAAATTCTAATTGTATTTTTCCAGGGATATAGAATTAATACTAAAATGCAGTAATATAAGTTAAAAAAACTTCATGAAGAATTAGAAGTGCTTTTAATATTTAATAATTGGAATACTAAGGATAGAAATGAATTGTAAATGAAGTTTTGTAATCTTTATATTGTATAACAATAATTTTAACTACTTAGGCACTGATAATTGAAAATAGTTTGTTTTAATTGAAAATAGTTTGTTTTAATTCCTTTATTCTATTGTTTATAGGTAGAGTACTAACTATACCAAAACTTAAAATAAGTTAGTGGTAAATGAATGTTTAACAAGTAAAATTTTTTATAATATGAGACAACTAGCACTTAAAAACTCCGTTAGCAAACTCCTTAGTTTCATTGTTCTTATAATATTTATGCACTATTAGAGATTATATATGGTTCTAAATGAGATTAATAGATTATGGTACATTTACAATTTTTGTAAAAGTTGAATATATGTTAAGTCTTATTAAAAGACATTTTAATCCTGTTACTGGGCTAAATCATATAGTATTTAAGATTTTGCTAGATTCTTCCTAGATTCTTGAGAAAATTCCTGTCACTGTTATTCATGATTATGATATATTAAACATATATATAAATACATATATATAATATATGTTATTGCATATTGTCCCTAAGTAGATGTATTTTTAAAAGGCATGGGAAAAACTTAATAAGTATTTTAATAATTATGATTATATAACTACCAAATACCTTAATTATAGGTATTATTTAACTAGTACTAAAATATTTTTAAAAATTTTATTAGTATTAAATCACTGAATTCTGACTTAGAAAAATTAATTGTAGAATTTTCCATTATTTTCTTTTTCTTTTTTTTTTAATTTTTCTATTTCTAAAATTACAAAGATATACAATTAAAAAGTTCATATTTGGGTTTTGGTCAAACAGTGTTGCAGCACCCATCCCGCCACCAGTGCTCATCTCCCACCACCAACGTCCCCGGTTCCCTCCCCCTCCCCCAGCCCTGCTCCATGGCAGGTTCTTCATTTCTTTCCATCTCTCTCTCTTTCTCTTTCTTCCTTCCCTCCAGACTATGGATTACAGAACATACACCAAAGGGTTGTCATGTGTATCTTTTTGCCTCTACTTAATGCTCAGTTCTAGGTTGGCATTAGTACCCTCAACAATTGTTAGCACACTGTTCCATTTTCTGTCTTACCTAGCCTCCGAATCCCACACGTTTGTGATAATTTCCACCTTTGACAGGACCTCCTGATATATGTTTCACTTGACCTTGGATATTGGTATCATAATATGTACCTATATATTTATGTTATGCAGATAAATGCAGTCATTCTGTATCTGTCTCTCTCCTTCTGGCTAATTTCGCTCCAACATAATCTTCTCCATGTCCATCCATTTGTAGGCAAATTTTATAACTTCATTTTTCCTAACAGCTGCATAGTATTCCATTGTGTAGATGTACCAAAGCTTTTTATCCAGTCATCGATTTTCGGGCACTCTGGTTGCTTCCGATTCTGGCTATTGTGAATAATGCTGCTATGAACATAAAAATAGGGATGGTGTTTCCGCTGTGTATTTTTGGCTTCCCAGAGTAGATTCCCAGGAGTGGTATGGCTGGGTCAAATGGGAGTTCAATTTCTAGTCTTTGGAGGAAAGTCCATATTGTTTTCCAGAAAGGCTGTACCAGCCGGCATTCCCACCAACAATGGATGAGTGTCCCCTTTTCCCCACATCCACGCCAGCACTTGTTGTTCTTGTTCTTTTGAATATGTGCCAGTCTCTGTGGTGTAAAGTGGTATCTCATTGTTGTTTTGATTTGCATCTCTCTGATGATTAGTGATGATGAGCATTTTTTCATATGTTTTTTGGCCATTCGAATTATTTCCTTGATGAAGTTTCTGTTCATTTCTTCTCCCCATTTTTTGATGGGGTTGTTTGTTTTCTTCTTGTAAAGTTCTACCAGTGCCTGATATATCCTGGATATTAACCCCTTATCAGATCGGTATTGGGTGAATGTTCTTTCCCATTCTGTGGACTGCTTTTGTATCTTAGTCACTGTTTCTTTTGAGGTGCAGAAGCTTTTTAGTTTCATGTAGTCCCATATGTTTATTTTTTCTTCTAGTTGCTTTGTTAGTGATGTTTCATCTTTGAAGATGCCTTTAGCTTCAATGTCATGGAGGGTTTTTCCTATATTTTCTTCAATGTACTTTTATGGATTCAAGTCTGATATTGAGATCTTTAATCCACTTTGATCTGATTTTTGTGCATGGTGTTAGACACAGGTAAAGATGCCATACATGCTATTAAAAGATTATAGTTGCAAGTTAAAGAGCTTAAGTGTATGGGCTTAAGAAGATAGGATTATTTCATTTCATTTCAATTATGCATATACTGCATATTTATTATGTTGCATATTGATTATAAATATATATTGGTTGCTGTTTCTGAAAAAAAGTGACCAGAAGGATTTGTGAAATGTGAGTATAAAGGGAGACTAGCCTGCCTTTGCGTTTAGCATACTCTTCTAAATTTGACATGTATCTTCATTTGTACTCTCTAATTTTGCCAAATTTTGCTTCTAATGTTTATTCTTACTCCAGGTATTTTGGCTAAAAACAAGTTAACAATAAAAGAAATAGCCATTTGCTATCTAAGCAAATCATTCTTGCATAATTTGCTTAAGCAGAATAGAAAGTAGGAGTACTTATTGCTGACTGGAAATTCAGTGCAAAGCTTCTCAAGTATGTTATATCTCAGCATTAATTACATTTTAAGTACGCAAGTCACATAAACATATTAGAATAACTTAAATCACAGTTTGGTATACAATTAAGGCAGCAATTATCTAACTTCAACCCTAGTGACCAATTGCAAGTAACTGTATTTTTTAAAAATGCATATATTTTACTGCAAATTCACAAGAATGTTGGGAAAATGTAGGTATTGAATCAGTTGCATGGGAAGGAAAATTCATTGAATGATTCAGGAGCAATTATTAACTGTAGAATGGAATAGTTGGATGTACCTTTGTAAGCGATCATCATGTAAAATCTCTCCCAATATTGACAATTTATCCTAGATCACATAATTTATCATAACAGAGCTGGCTGAGTAAAATGTTTCTTTAAGTATTCAATGCAATATTTTTAAATGGAAAAAATTGATTTGACATGACCTATAAGACAATATAACCATTTAAATGTATAATTTCAGGGAAACTATAAAAAAGATTAAGGTTTATTTGTTATGAACTCATGAAACTATCCGTGAATAAATGCATTAGCCATCACTGAAAATAACGCAACTATTTATTACATTAATAACAACCAACATTTGAAAGGATGCTCTAAACCTGTAATTCTAACCTTTTCTAGATAGTGGCTCATTTCTGACCTTATTTCCTTTCTGTGCAAGAAGTTGCACCCTTGATCTCATTATGTGACACCTCATTTTCCCTATATCTACTGTTGGCTCATTGGAATAGCCTGGAGTAATATTGGGGGGTGGGGGTGAGGGACAAGAGGCTATATGACCCCAGGTGAGAAAAACTACTCTAGATATCCAATCACACACATATACTCTTGTCAGTTTTCAGCTGTGTGGCTAACTGACAGTATCAGGTACAGAAACATTCCATAGGCTCTGAACTCCCTTTATGATTCTCTTCAAACTGTTTCCACCCATTACACATAGACAATCTCAGACAACCCTTCTTTCTGCTTCTCTTTCTATCTTGCCAGGCTCTCTGCTCCTCCAACTCTCTCCTGCCACCCAGGCTGAGAACCCAATTTCAACTGACTTCTCAACTGTTTTTCCAACTCTTTTATAACCCCATAATTTGGATATTGGCCATTCCTTTAAGAGTTAAAGACATACCTTTAAAAGGGTCTCTTAAAGGGACCCAACACTCTATCAAATCTGACCTCATCTCATTAATACATAATTGAGCTTAAGAAACAGAAGGATTAACTCAGTGCTAAATAAATTATCTATCTATCTATCTATCTATCTATCTATCTATCTATCTATCTATCTATCTATCTATCTATCTATCTATCTATCTATCTATCTATCTATCTATCTATCTATCTATCTATCTATCTATCTATCTATCTATCTATCTATCATCTATCTATCTATCTATCTATCATCTATATATCTCTCATCTATCATCTATCTCTCTGTCTCTGTGTCTCTCTGTCTGTCTGTCTCTCTGTTTGTCTCTCTGTCCATCTCTGTGTCTATCTGTCTATAAATGTGTGAAAACACAAACATATAAATGTCAATAAAAGTTATATAAAAGCAAGAAAGACAGTTAAGAATATATTTTAAAAGCAGAATATATATTAAGGGGCCGGTGAGTATAATGCTATGGTTCCTGCCCACAGTGCTTACCATGCATGCAGCCCAGTCAGATTCCATCCCCCAGCAACCCACATCGTTTGCCAAGAACTGCTGAGAGAGGTTCCTAAGCATAAAGTCACTAGTAGGCCCTAAGCACTGCTGGGTGTGGATCCAAAACTAAACCAAATTGAAAAAGACAATTACCCTACTCACTCTACTATTTCTCTGACTCCAAAGCATGACAGTCTTATCTTCTTAACTCAGAGAATTAATATCAGGTTCCTGCGATACTGGATGAGGGAAATATTGCTATTATAGAATCCTCTATATTTTAATTAAAAATTGTAACATTTTATTTTAGGAACTTCAATTTTCAGTGTTGTTAATGACATGGTTTCATGCATAAAATTTCCAAAACCATATTGAAACCAATATTAACTTCTCTCCATGTCTCAATATCCCAGCTTCTTCCCCCTACTTGTTTTCTTCAGCCCCTCTAGTGATGTGCTTCCTATAAATCTTTTCTCAGTTTCTATTAACTTTGGGCTTTTATCATTTTCTTTTTTATAGCCCACATATGAGAGATTCTTTTTGTCTGACCATCTCCTTCTGACAAAATTCACCCAGCATGGTACTCCCCAAATTCATCCAAGATTTACATTTGTCATTTGTTTGATTTGTAGGGATTTTTGCTTGTAGAGATTTTATTGCCTAATGGACATCCTTATTTATTAAGACATTAAACGTGGTTTAAAATAATTCTGAATTTTATTTAAAGCTTTTTCTCCAGAGCTACCTTGTTTTTTTTTTTTTTTTTTTTTTGCTTCACACCCGGCAATGCTCAGGGGTTTCTCCTGGCTCTGCACTCAGGAATTACTCTTGGTGGTGCTCAGGGGACCATATGGGATGCGGGGATCGAACCAGGGCCGGCACTGTCTGGCCGCATGCAAGGCAAATGCCCTACCCGCTGGACTATTGCTCCAGCCCCAGACCTACCATTTTTAAGGGACCATATTTTATTTGATTCAATTTGTCATTTCCTGTTATAACTATTCAGGAGACTTTTAGACTTGCATTTCCAATTTTCATATAGTTATTTCTTTTTCACTATTCTACTCATTTAGTGTTAAACAGTACCATATTGTGTTTAGTGTTTAAACAGTACCATATTGTGGAAAGTAAAAACCTTTCATGTTTTTACTTACAGCTAGAAATGGTATACTTCAAGTACTTTGAATATTAAATTCCTTTCCTTCTGCTGACAACCAGCTCCTCAAAGAAACTAACGTTTAAGCTTAAAATGCTTTTATTTATAGTTTACTATATTTTACCTGAGAGAATAACAAATGCCAGATTAAAGGAACAAACAATATCTTATTACTCAAACCATGAATTTATTAATAAAACATGCCTTAGTTCTTTTTAAACATACGTTGATAGTGTTATTAAGTTACACAACTTCCATTTTGCTTTTGATTTGGGCTACATCCAGCAGTGTTCTGGGCTTACTCTGGGATCTGTGCTTAAGGATCACTCCTGGCAGACATAGGGGACCTTTATGTGATGTGTTGCCAAGGATTGAACCTGGGTTAGCCACATTAAAGGCAAGACCATATAGCTATACTCTCCCTAGGACCTATGTGCAAACATCAGTTTTGGTGGGAGGCCTCTACTACAGTCACTCCAATAATACTCAGAACTGACCATCAGGTTAGATGATTTAGGGCTAAAACCTGGTGATACTAGGTTACCAGGGTCACCCCAAGAGAGATTTAGTGGACCATAGAGTTAGTACTAAGCATTTATCGTGGGTCTGGCACATGAACTCCACCCCTTTGTGTTATTCCTTCGCCCTTACAGTTTTCTTTATTATAACCCAAAGTACCAGTAATGCAACAAGTGATAGTGAATTCTGAAAGTGGATACACTAAAGTGAATAAGCATGATTTCAGAATCATGCTTCCTGGATATAGTGAACTAAATTACCCCAACGCATGACCTATTGGAAAATTTATATTATTTCATGAGTTCTAGTGAAACTTACTGCTGGAATAGTGACCAAGTGGTGAGAAGTTTACATTCATAGTAAAGTTTACATATACTATGAATACCTTTGTAAAACATAGTGATTTAATTTTTTAAAAATGGGAAAAATGGAGAGATGGCCAATACGTAATAGTAACATTCATTTAAAAATGAAACACAGGTTCCCGCTGCAGGTAGTCCCCGAGGCACCCCTTTCCAGCATAAAGGGCTGGAACTTTGTGAACGGAACCAAGCCACACCCATTTCTTCGGACTACACTCATAATGCCATGTACCCCGACACCCAGCAGCTCCCCGCTCTCCCCCACCAGGTGCGTTCCTGCAGCGGGCAGCCCCTGAGGCACCCCTTTACAGCATAAAGGGCTGGAACTTGGTGAAGGGACCAAGACACACCCATCTTCTTCAGACCGCCCTCCTGACGCCACCCGCCCAACACCCAGCAGCTACCTGCTCTCCTCACCAGGTCCGTCCCATAGCGGGCAGCCCCGAGGCACCCCTTTCCAGCATAAGGGCTAGAACTTTGAGAAGGGGACCAAGCCACCCCCAGCTTTTCCGATCTTCCACTGGACTACCTCCACCCTGACCCCCTGACTCCAGAACCACCCAGCAACACTCCAAAATTCAAAACCGCGTGGATGTGCTAGAGTATCCACTTGAAGTAAAATCTCTCTACCTAAGATACCACTGAGCATTTGCCCCTACATTCTTTGCTATACATCCATAACTGCAAAGTAATTCAGGCACCTACTAACTCTATTGACTAGTCACCCAGAACACACATTTTCAACCTACGATAGTTATTATAGTAAAGCAACACAGAATTCCTTCAAGCTCTACGATTGAAGTCACTAATACAGATGAGTCAAGCAATAAAGATGAGCTATATAACCTCTCTGAAAAGGAATTTTGGAAGGAACTGTTAAAGATTCACAAGAAACTCAAAGAAACAATGGATTATAAAGTCAATAATATACAAGAGGACATTAGAGAAGAATTGAGTAAATTTCAGACCAAAGTACAAATAGAAATGACAGATATTAAAACTGAGGTAACTGAACTGAAAAACACAGGGGAAGGCCTCCAAAGCAGAGTAACAGTTACTGAAGAAAGAATTAGTGATCTCAAAGACGAGGTTCAGAGATTCTGTAGACAACATCAGAAGATGGAGAAAAGACTCACAATCAATGGACAGACTACCAGAGAAAATCAGGATGAAGCCAAAAGGAACAATATACGCATCATTGGGGTCCCAAAAGGGGAAGAAGAAAACCCTGATGAAGAAGAAAACTATCAAAGCCATTATCGCTGAGAAGATCCCTGAACTGAAAAAAAAAATACTCCCAAATACAGGAGTCCCGTAGGATACCAGCTAAAAGAAACCCCAATAAGAATACTCCACGACACATCCTTATTAAATTGACAAAAATGATAGTGATAGAATACTGAAAGAAGCAAGATCAAAGAAGGAAATCACATACAAGGGAGCATCCCTGAGATTTACAGCAGACTTCTCAGATGAAAGACTCCAAGCCTGAAAACAATGGTGGGACATTGTGGAAAGACTCAATGAACTTCAGGCCTCACCAAGAATTCTTTACCCAGCTAGACTTACTTTCAGATATGAAGGAAAGATACAAAACTTCAAGGATAAACAACAACTCAGGAAATTCATAGACTCAAAACGAACTGTAAAAGAAGGATTGAAGTGTCTATTGTAAAATAAGACAACCCAAAACCACAACAAGTTTAAACAGAAAGATGGCACAAAAACCAATGACAATAATATCTCTCAACATCACCAAATAAGAGACATAGGGTTGGCAAAATAAACAGAATCAGAAATGAAAATGGTGACATCACAACAGAAAAGACAGAAATCCAAAAGATCATCAAAGATTACTTTGAGAACCTGTATGCCACGAAACATGAGAACCTAGAGAAATGTATAAATTCCTGAAGTCCTATAACCCCCCACGATTGAAACAAGAAGACCTCCAAAACCTGAACAAGCCTATCACCATCGAGGAAATAGAAACAGTAATTAATATCTGCCCAAACACAAAAGCCCAGGTACAGATGGGTTCACTAGCGAATTCTACCAAACCTTTAAGGAACACCTACTGCCTGTCCTGTTCAAGTTCTTCCAGGAAATAGAAGAAACAGAAACACAACCAAACAGCTTCTATGAGGCACACATCACCCTGACACCCAAAGCAGGGAGAGACAACACAAAGAAAGAAAATTACAGACCAATCTCCTTGATAAACACAGATGCTAAGATCTTCAACAAAATACTACCAAACAGAATCCAAAGACTCATCAAAAAGATCATACATCATGAACAAGTAGGATTCATTCCGGGAATGCAAGGATGGTTCAACATTTGCAAATCAAACAACATAATACATCATATCAATAAGAGAAAAAAAAAAAACCATATGATCCTATCAATAGATGCAGAAAAAGCATTTGACAAGATCCAGCACCCATTCATGATTAAAACCCTCCAGAAAATGGGAATTGAAGGGACTTTCCTCAAGATAGTTACAGCCATCTACCAAAAGCCCACAGCAAGTATCATTCTCAATGGGGAAAAATTGAAAGCCTTCCCCTTCAGATCAAGAACACGACAAGGTTGCCCTCTCTCAACTCTTTTATTCAATATAGTACTGGAAGTACTCGCCATAGCAATCAGAGAAGAAAAGGGCATTAAGGGCATCCATATAGGCAAGGAAGAAATCAAGCTATCATTATTTGCAGATGACGTGATATTATACTTAGAGAACCCTACACTCTCGACACAAAAACTCTTAGAAACAATAGATATTTATAGTAGAGTGGCAGGGTACAAAATTCATACATAAAAGTCGGTGGCTTTCCTATATACAAATAACGAAAGAAAAGAAAACAATATTAAGAAAGCGATCCTATTCACAATTGTGCCACTGAAAATAAAATACCTAGGAATCAGGCTTAACCAAGTGTGTAAAGGACCTATACAAAGAGAACTACATGACACTGCTTCAAGAAATAAAAGAGGACATGAGGAAATGGAGACACAGTCCCTGCTCATGGATTGGGAGAATTAACATTGTCAGGATGGTAATACTCCCTAGAGCTTTGTATAGATTCAATGCGGTCCCTATAAGGATACCATGACATTCTTCAAAAAAATTGACCAAACAATCCTGAAATTCGTATGGAATAATAAACCCCCACGGATAGCTAATGCAATCTTGGGAAAAAGAAGGTGGGAGGCATCACCTTTCCCAACCTCAAACTGTACTACAAAGCAGCAGTAATAAAAACAGCATGGTACTGGAATAAAAACAGACCTTGGATCTATGGAATAGAGCTGAGTATCCTGACACTCACCCTCAAACACATGATCAATTAATCTTTGATAAAGGTGCAAAGAATCCAAACTGGAGTAAGGAAAGCCTCTTCAACAAGTGGTGCTGGAAAATCTGGACAGCTACATGTAAAAAAATGAATTTGGACCTGTGTCTAACACCTTGCACAAAAAATCAGATCAAAATGGATTAAAAATCTCAATATCAGACATGAATCCTTAAAGTACATTGAAGAAAATATAGAAAATACCCTCCACGACATTAAAGCTAAAGACATCTTCAAAGGTGAAATACTATTAACAAAGCAACTAGAAGAAAAGATAAACATATGGGACTACATGAAACTAAAGAGCTTCTGCACCTCAAAAGAAACATTGTCTAAGATACAAATGCAGTCCACAGAATGGGAAAGAATATTCACCCAATACCCATCTGATAAGGGGTTAATATCCAGGATTTATCAGGCACTCGTACAGCAATATAAGAAGTAAAGAGCCAACCTCATAAAAATGGGGGGAGAAGACATGAACAGAAACTTTGACAAGGAACAAATTCGAATGACCAAAAGGCATATGAATAAATGCTCATCATCACTAATCATCAGAGAGATGCAAATCAAAACAACAATGAGATATTACCTCACACCATGGAGACTGGCCCATATTCAAAAGGGTAAAAGCAACAAGTGCTGGCGTGGATGCGGGGAAAAGGGGACTCTCATACATTGTTGGTGGGAATGTAGACTTGAACAACCTTTCTGGAAAACAATATGGACATTCCTCCAAAGACTAGAAATTGAGCTCCCTTTTGACCCAGCCATACCACTCCTGGGAATATACCCTGGGAAAGCCAAAAAACACAGCGGAAACACAATCCGCTCTTTTATTTTCATAGCAGCACTATTCACAATAGCCAGAACCTGGAAACAACCAGTATGCTCGAGAACTGATGACTGGATAATAAGCTGTGGTACATCTACACAATGGAATACTATGCAGCTGTTAGGAAAAATGAAGTTATGAAATTTGCCTGTAAATGGATGGACATGGAAAGGATCATGTTGACTGAAATTAGTCAGAAGGAAAGAGAGAGAGCGTAGTATGACTGCATTTATTTGCATGACATAAATATATCAGGTGGTCTTACCAAAAGTAGAAATTACTGCAAACATCAGGGAGTCAGAGGTTAGGTAAGACAGAGAAGGGAACATGTGTGAATAAATGTCGAAAGGGCTGATACCAACATAGAACTGAGCATTAAATACAGGCAAAAAATGCACATGATGGCTTCCAAGTGTATGTAGTGCAACCCACAATGTGTAGGAAAAAG
This sequence comes from Cryptotis parvus, assembly GCA_021461705.1. Lineage (NCBI taxonomy): Eukaryota > Metazoa > Chordata > Mammalia > Eulipotyphla > Soricidae > Cryptotis > Cryptotis parvus. The sequence goes on along the minus strand of JAJIBD010025427.1, from coordinate 50,697 downwards.
AAGGGAGAGAGAGGTAGAAAGAAAAGAGATAACCTGCCATTTAGGCAGGCTATGGGAGGGGGGAGGGAATTGGGGACATTGGTGGTGGGAAATGGACACTGGTGGAGGCGGCTGCTGGAAAAACATGAACGTTGTGATTGCATATCTTACGGTTGTATAATAAAATGTTTAATTAAAAAAAGAAGCACAATTTCATCAGTCAATGTAATATATTTAGAAAATTTTGATCAGAATACTCTTTGTAGACTGTAGAATTAATACTGCAGGTAGGGCACTTGCCTTGCATCCAGGCTTGATTCTTGGCTCCCCATATGGTTCTCTGAGCTCCACCAGGAGTGACCCACATGACAGCCAGGAGTAAACCAAGTTCGCAGCTGTTGTGGCTGCCCTGCAAAAGAATCCCTAGAAAATTCTATTTCTATGCTTTTATGTTATCGATTCAATTCTAGTGCCTTTTAATGATGATAATATGCAATAAATCCCATTATACTTGGATGGATACAGGTAAGTACTAATAATACACTTAGAAAATTATATAAAATTTAAAAATTATTCTAAACAGAAAGTTTTTACATTGATTCTCATCATTGTGTATAGTATCCTGCCCTGTCTTTAAAATATTTTGATTTTCCTAAAATATATGTAAGGTAGAATTTGTATATACCAATATTAATAAAAATATAGAAAAACATGAAGCAAAATGTAGTTTGTTAGCATAAACAAAAATTAACTTAGTACAAGCTAATCAAACCATAAAGTTTCTTTCTGACTAGGAAACAAATTCCTATTATCCCAAATCCTTCTGAATATTTTTAATAAGCTTGTATTTTATTTTCCACTTATATACATTTATTTGTATGTTCTTGGAGAGATAGCAGCACATTTGGGTCAATTTATTTTGGACAGTGCATAGAGGTTATTTTCCATATAGGCATTCAGAAAGCTTTGGTAGAATGCTATGCTTTGTATTTTAATATGCATTTGTTTTTCTTCAGATAACTTCTCATTCTATTTAAGGTGAGCTGGACTTATTATATTATATAAAGAGTTAAAGCGTTGGTTACTACAAAACTGCTTTAGCTACTCCAAATAATTTTTAAAGTAGAAAGTTGTAGATTTGTATTTTAATAAAAATCTCATCAAGGTATGAATATAACTCCAAAGAACTAAGTAAAGCCATTGTAGGGTTCAAAGTGATTTTAAATTGGCCATTGAATTAAGTGCACTGATGTAATAAACTTAGACCTTTCCCATTTTCTTAACTGATAGATACTGTAGTTAATTAAAATTGAAACATTGAAAAAAGACATTAAGCTTGAACAGAAGGCAGTGAAGCAATATCTATAAAAAGTTGCATATTTTAGTAGTTCTGAGTATATAACTAAAAATACAACTTGATACTTACTATTTCAGATGGCACAGTTTTCCTAAGAAGGTTATATATCACCTACATTACAATTTATCTCTAAATAGATTCATTAATTGAATTTGCATTTGATATTTTTATGAGTATAACATAATTTATGTATTTCTCTGTGACAGAATCTGTTTTGCTCAAAATTATACAACTATATTCAATCAGATATTCTGATACATCCAAATCTTGCTTAATTTTAATCTATGTTTGTTTGTTTTTGCATTTTCCATGATGATACTATAATTTTTGTTTTGCATTTTGTAGTTTTTGCTTGTACAATCTCCACCCATTCTTGTTCTGGAGACTATGCAATTAAGGAAATCAACCCAGGGGCTTTCATATAAAAAGCATGACTTTAAATACACCTCAACCCCTGATTTATATTTTTCAAATATTTTATGAAACATTCAAAATGTTGTATATTGTAAGACAAAGCTTTGATCTGTTTTATCCATAATTTAGAATTACAAGTTTCTAGGGGCATATACACTCCATACTCAAAAAGTAACATAAACAATTTCCAATTTCCCAAATTCCCAAAGTGCTTATTCTTATGTATGTATATATATATATATATATATAGATTAAGATATAATTTATGATGAAGAATTTTAATGTATACTTGCACAACTGGGTATAATAAAATATCACTTGATCACTTGACTTCCCGTTGTATTTCATATATTTAAGTTAAATATCACTGTATCACTGTCCTTCCATTAATCATCGATTTGCTCGAGCAGGCACCAGTAACACCTCCATATGTCCTGTCTCTTGCTAGTAGAGCCCAAGGGCATCTGCTTGCTCCAGGAACATAAAGAGCCTCAAACCATTCCACCAGGTCATGGGAATGAAGTCTATAATTGTTACTGGTATTTAGCAAATAAGACATGGGTAGCTTACCAGGCTCTTCCATTAAATATATTTGCATAAATTAAGTATATTTTATATATTCAAATTTATTCAGTAATTCAATTTAAATACAGACATTGAAATATGAGTAGAAGCGTCAGTATGAATAAGAAAAATATTGCAGTGGTACAAAAAGTAGAAATAGTGAAGAAAACTGATATTATATAGATAATCTTTAAGAATGTAAGCATACTGATATAGACCTAAATCATTGACTTAGAGAAAATTTCTGCACTTTTATGTGTTAAGAAACAGATCCTTTTCAATCCTTTTCACTGATACAAAGAACCCCAAGATGTTCAGCACAGGCCTCTCCTATATGTGCCAGTTTTTGAATGTGGATTATGGTGAGTGGAGCTAAAATAAGATCCTATAAGTTCATAAGGAACCTTTACCACTTCCTTAATGTATAAGAATAATAGCAATGGGATGGAATGTCATCCCCATGATTATCATAATACCAGAAATCATCTAAAATATGTCTATATCGCAGGGCAACTATCTAAAGACAGAATATATGGCCTTCACTATGTGAATCACCCTCTTTGAGGATAAATAATCTCTTAGCTCTGAGTATATATATGTATATATATTTATATGTATTTATTACATACATACATATATATGTATTCACTAGCTCTGAATTAAGCACATGGATATATTTGTGTGAATATATATCACTTGAACACTTGATCACTTGCCATCCCGTTATTCATCGATTTTCTTGAGCAGGCACCAGTAATATTGCCCATTTGACCTTATCACGTGCCAGTGTAGCCCAATGGCAGCTGGTTGCTTCAAGAATACAAAGAGCTTCAAACCGTTCATTCAGGGTCTTGACGAAGAAATCTGACCATCTTGTAGGTGGGTGGCCACATGATCTTTTGACATCCCATGGGATCCAGTTGGTAACAGCCCTAGTCCAGGGGTCATCTCCAAATCGCATTACATGTCCAGCCCATCTCATTTTCGATACACACATATATACCCAGGTTGTGTCATTGTTTTTGGAATCCACGTGCATTTGTGCATATATATACATATATATAATATGTGTATCTAATTATATTTTCAACATATATAACCAAATTAGCTTCAGATTTCCAGTGTTCCTCTATCCTTTGCGAAGGGTAGAAAGGAAGCTTTTCATGCTTTTCTAACATTTGAGAGAGTTTTCATTGCTAACTAATAATTATTTTTTTGCTCAAAATTTATAAAGCTTTATATATAAAATAGAAGTTAGGTATCACAATGAATAACACATTGAATAGATGTATATAATTTTAGTGTCTAACAAGCTTCAAAATTAAAGTCAAAAAAATAACTAAATTGCATAATTTTTAGAACAGTTTGAACTAGAAAAAGACTTGTGTCACATTTTAAGTATAGAAAAAATTGTAATAAAATAGGATATTAAAGTTACAAATGAAAATCTATACATCAAGGGTATCTCTAAATCTTTCCATGAGCAGAGCACTGTGTAAGAATGAAGAACTAATATGAAATGGTCACATCAAGAATTACAGGTCTGGGGCCAGAACGATAACACAGGGGTAGAGTGTTTGTCTTGCACACAGTCAACTGGGGTTCGATCCCCGGCATTACTTATTGTCACCCAAGCACCACCAGTAGTAATTCCTGAGCAAAGAGCAGGACTAACGCCTGAGCATTCCTGAGTGTAACTCTCAAAAAAAAAAAAAAAAAAAAAAACCACTATAGTTTTGACCCATTTCAGTTGCAGCACCATCTCTTCCTTTTTCGGGTAGAATATGTCAGTCAAATTAAAGAGGGCTACAGGTATCACCAGGGAGATGTAGTGTTCTTAGCCCATGCCATGCTTATCCACAGCTCCATGCTAAAGGTATAGAGTGGGATTCACAGCAACAGCCTGAGTTATACCTCCAGAAGTCTGGAGGCATTCTCTGATATTATACTTCAATGAGTATTTGGAATACACCTAGTTCCACTATAGAGATGTGTGTAAGATCAAGCCACACTGTACTTGCTGCATCATTCCTAGGTGCTTGTCCAGAAGTGCAGCTACTGTTCTTACATTCACATGAAAATTCATGGCATTGAGGTCTTCTAGAAGCCACCTGCATGGCTTGCTTGAGGATCCTTCCACCATTTTCAAAAACAGCAGCAGAACATTTTGAAATCTCTCTTCTGGCTTCTCCATTCCTTCTCTCTCTTATTATTAACTAATAATTAAAACCATAGGAACACATCTTTATTTATATGTGGTCAAATAGTGTTCGCATTTTGAATCATGTAGATGTATCTATTATAATTTTCTGGATATTTTATTTTTAGGAAGAATGAAGCAAGATTAAATTAAAATGCACATCTAAGGCTATCGTTTCTCTTAAATGTTGCTAAGTCTTTTGATGTGGCATCTCGACTGAAGTGAATTTGAACATTGTTCTTGTTGCACCATTTCCTCTGGGATAGGACATGCTCATGACTCCGGGTCTTAATTTTTATTCCCCTCACTCCGGGAAGGAGTGAGGTTTGACTCCTTCCCCAGTTTGGGGTTTGGTGGAAACTCCGTGTGGTCTTACCTGTGATATACTTGGGGTGTGGCTTCAGTCATTGCTGATACTGGAGGTGCCGCTCACTACAACTTACTGTATTTTGTAACCCACATACCCCGACATACCCTGGGTGGTGGGGAACTCATACTGTTTCTCATGGAAGTTACCATTGATGAGGAACATGCTTGGGATACTGGCCACCTGGCATAGGGAGAGAAGTCTGTTGGCTGTCACAGCAAGGTCATTGGCAGAAAACTTGATCAGGTCACTTCCTACCTGAGTGCAATGGTGGTGCCCAAAGTGAGATCTCTAGGTAGCTCCATGTTCCAAGGCTGGGGACAAGGAATTAACTCAGGTATCCAGCTACCTGGGTGGGAAGGTGTTGCAGAAGAATTAATGTGATAGCTGATGTTCATGGCACTGCTGGCATTGGAGAATTCACTGGTGACTCCTCAATGCTTTTGTTTTACATCAAACCATTATTTGCTTATCAATCTAGATCACAAAATATCTTCCAATAAGCATGCTGGGATAGTTTAGACAAGACTGATTAAAAGTAAAATTAACTTCACATGAGCTTATGTCTATTTTAAAACTGTAACCTTACAGGGGCAAGATCCATAGTACAGTGAGTAAAGCATTTGTATTGTACCTAACTCTGGTTTGATCCCAGGCACTACATGTGGTCCTTTGAGCCTGCCAGGAGGGTTACTTGAGGGTTGTGGTCCAAAATAAGTAAATAAATAAAAAAAAACAAGCAAAAACCAAACAAAAATCAGAACATTTCCAAATTTACCAGAATTCTTTCAAATTCTTTCTAGGAGAAATATCTAAATATAGGACAGACACTCCTCAATGAACACTCAACATCATTATGTCAATCATAATGTGATTATAGTAAATTATATTTTCAGTTGGAAATAAAGAATAATCATCAATCCACTAATAGAAAGTTTGATATGTCATTTCCTGTGTCTATGTTCCATTTGCCGATAGCTCAATAATAAAATAAAAAGTACTCTATAATGTAGAGCACACACAAAATAGAAATAACTAGCTTATTTATTCTTGCAAAGCCATCTAAAATTTGAGCTCACATTCCACTACCAGTAGATTTATAGCTTTTATTAAATAAAAATGCCTCCTGCTTTCTCTCACTACCTTGATGCTCTTCAGCTGACATTTAATAATGCAAAGAGAAAATTGTAAGACTTTAAGGTAGACTGAATAATACTGGACCCTAAAATTTGATACTCTTTCCCTGGAAAACATGGATGCACCTGCTGAAATCTGTGATAGAATTTTTGCAGTGTAATTTTAGTTATAAAATATATATACTTTAATAAAAAGCTTATATCTGGTTAGTAATTTCTGATTTAAATAACATGGTAATGTTATAGAGATCATGGAAAAGAATGTAATTACATTATTCAGCTGACTAGGATCTTTCTAAGTACTTAATCATCTGATAAAGCATTAAACTTCTAATCTTTCTATTTGATAAATAATCTAGTTTTATTTATTTGTTATTTTAACAAGTTTAGCAAAAAGAGACAGCAAAAGAAGAAAGATCTGGATGTTTACATTGAATATAAATGTGTCTGTTCTTATGGCTAGGCACTTATATGTTATGCCTCAATATTTATCTCAGTATATGGCAAATCTCCTTAATTTTTCTGAATATATTTTGACTAAGATAATTATGTTAACATTTTAGAAACAACATACAATTAGCACTTGTAAAGTTTATGAAAGAAGGGTGCTTTTTTAATAAAACCCTGTAAATATTAAGAGACAAAGAAAAACACAGCATAGTCTGCTGGCATTGAGGTGTTATCTCTATGCTCCTCATAAAGCTTTTATTCTATGATGAAACTTTTGTAACAGGGGCTTGAAGACAAAACTTTTTCTGCAGAACATATCACATACTTTATTTGTATTTATAAAATAACATTAGGGTACATATAACTCTCCAAAAGTTCCTCAAGATTCCTCTTTTGTCCTTCTCACAAGTTACCTTCCTATCCAAGAACTGTTTCCCTTCCAAACTTTTTTGTTATTGACTCATCGTGAGAAGCACAGTTGCAATGCTATTCATTATCAGTTTCAGACATGCAGTGACAAACTATTTCTTTGTCATCATGAGATACAGTTACAAAGCTTTCATGATCCGGTTTCAATCATACCTCCATCAGTCCATCCCTCCATCAGTGTACATTTCCCACTTCCAATGTCTTGACACACCCTATACTTTTCTTCTCTATCTCCCTCTCCTTTTCTCTCCCTCTCTCTTGCTCTTCTTTTCTTGCTCTTTCTCTTTTTCTCTCCTTGCTCTCTCTTTATCTTACTCTCTCTCCTTTTGGGCATTATGGTTTGCTCTACAAATAACGAGAGGTCATCATGTTTGATCCTTTACCCATTTTCAGCAAATATCTCCCATCAAGAGCAGTATCTTCCAGCCATCATTTCAAAGTGACCCCTTCTGTATTCCAATTGCTTTCTCCCCAGTACTTGAGGCAGGCTTGCATCTGTGGACCAAACTTCCTGGTCCTTGTTTCTACTGTCCTTGGGTGTTTGTTTCCTACTGATTTTTATATCCCACAAATGAGTGCAGTCATTCTATGTCTATCCTTCTCCTTCTGACTTGTTTCACTCAGCATGATACTCTCTATGTTCATCGACAAAGCTATTTTTAGTTCCAACTTATTATCTAGAAATCTATCAGATTTTTTAGTATTTCTTTAATAACAGCATTTTATGCAATTTCCCTTTAGATTTCAATGAAGATATTGATTGTGTCAGAAAAACTGCATCCCTGAAACTAGTGTGCATATAAATTTTAAAACTCAATCAGGTTAATTTTTAGATGAATTGGAAAATTTTTTAAAATCCCCACTCATGGAACATTCACCTTACATAATTTTGTGTGTCTAAAAATACTAGGTTTTTCATGACTGAAAGAAATACGATTTGAAATATGTTGTCTTTAACAACAAAAAGCAAAAAGCAGACATTGTGTGTAGAAGGAGAGAACTTGGGTCATTTGTGGAGGGACACTGTCAGTGGTAGATTTGCAGTTGAAGAAATAAGTGCTTGAAACACTTGCCATCAGTTTTGTAGTTCATTGTTAATAATAAAGCAAAGATAATTTAAAAAATTTTAAAGACAAAATCAAACCTAGAGTTCAACAGTTATTGTGAGCAGGATATTTGAGAAGTGAGTATTCTGTGAAGAGTAGAAATAATAGCGCCATCAAGCTTCTTTCCTGTGAACTACATTTTTTATCTCAGCATCAGTTTGAAGTTAAACAGAGATGCAGTTAAAGAGGTTTTGGCATTCTATGACCAGAAATCAATAGAGGATGAAAAGCTGATATAATTGCAAGAGGAAAAGTTAAGAATCAACATCCTACACAAATACAAATAATGCCTAAAAGAGAGGTTGAACCAGGATTGAACTTGAAGTACTTTTTCTGAGATTCATTTTTACTGAGTGTTGCAATGATACAGAAAGGGATTTTAACTGTGAGGGGACATTTAGAGTTAAGTATGTTTGCATGATATATTGTGTGCCTGAGGATATTTGCACTATGGAAGAACGTGTGAAAATAAATATGACAGGCATACTGCTATGGTCAAATCTTTCATGTTAGTCACATGAAATACTGAACTTCAGTGCTTGCCCTTAAAAGTTAAGATAGGTTAGGCCTTCCTGTATGATGGATTAAAATGATGATAAGATGTTAATACATGACCTTTTCCTCTCTTTTTGTCTCCATATATCTCACCATCCCATCCTCCAAAGATTGAATTTCAATCACCATCCTCACCATCTATTAGTGTGTTTGCTGTCCTTCTGTTTCTGGCAAGTGAAACTACACCATATGTACGTTTTTGTCAGCTTTATACAGTATGCATACCATATCAACTGAGTTTTTACTATATGATAGTGTTATTTTAGGTTTTATATATTATTTTCTATAGTTTGTTAGATTATGTTGGGGGTCTGGAAGTGCTCAAAATTGTTTATAGAAATTAATGGAAATTTTGTATTTTCTGTGCACTTCTTTGGCTTTGGAAATGTTTAACAGAAGATTTACTTTGGAATTGTGAAGTAAATATAAAAATGAGAACAAAGTCTAAGCAGACATTCTTTACAGAACACATGTATTGGGCAGGGGATGTGGCTCAGCAGTAGAGTACTTGTCCTGAATTTATAAGTGAATTCCGAGCACTAAGTACAACCAGGAGTGGCCTTCAACTCTTACAAAAGTAACACATATATGTATCACTGGTATCACTTGTATCACTTGTCTTCCCATTGTTCATTGATTTGCTCAAGCAGGCACCAGTAACATCTCCATACGTCTTGTCTCATGCTAGTGTAGCCCAAGGGCATCTGCTCTCTCCAGGAACACGAAGAGCCTCTGATCATTGTTACTGTTTTTAGCATATCAGATAGGACATCTGTAGCTTGCCAGGTTCTGTCTGCCTTGTGGGAACATATATATGAATGTAATAAATATAGTAAATGTGAAGAAAAATGAAATATTAAGCTATGCTGTTAATATATATTTATATTTAAAACATATGATACATGTAGGTCACAATGGTAGAATAAATTTATTTTAAAATAAATATATGTTGTGTAAATATCATTTTGATCATTTTATTCACAATATACAAAACTCTTAAAAATCTAAATCCCCATCAGTGTTTGAATGAATAAAATATTTAAGAACATATATAAACAAAATTAATTTATGACAACATATTTTGAAGTTTAGGTGATTTTACTAAATGCAATAAGTGAGGGAGTGAAAGACAATTACAAAATGGTTAAATCATATATGAAATATAGTTAATCACAGGAAACATTGTCAAAATACAAAAGAAATATCTAAGAGTCTTGGAAAAAGTGTTGTGATTACCACAGGAAAGGGAAAAGGAAACACAGAAAGGGTCATTTCATAGTGTGATGGCACCAATAGGTCAGTGGGATATGTGGTCAACTTTATAGAATATAGAGGTAAAGCTGCACTTCATAAATTTTATAGTTTTATAAATAAATGAGCGGTCAATGTTTTAAAGTGATTTTTGCTTTTTTATCATTATTTATTTGTAATTGCATGCCAAATTTATTTGAATATTATTACTGATTTGAAAAGCTATAAGCTGTATTTCAGCAAGTTTTAATATATTAAAGTTATTTTATTCTGCCTACTTTTATGTTATTTTCTACTAAGGTCAATTTTAAATCAAAGTTTGCAATTACATTTTTTAAGTAAATTATTATGTTCTTTTCATCAAATAATGTAAGTTAGGGCTGGAGAGATAGCACAGAGGGTGAGTGTTTGCCTTGCATGCAGTCTACCCGGATCGATCCCAGCATCCCATGTGGTCTCCCAAGTACCGCCAGGAATAATTCCTGAATGCATAGCCATGAGTAACCCCTGAGCGTTATGGGATGTGACCCAAAAAGAAAAATAAATAAATAATTTAAGCTATCTGTACTGAATTATCATTTGGTTTCTGGGACAATGTCTCTTCTGAAAACCAAGAAGACACTAATGTCAAATTCACAACTCCAAAAAAAATAATTTAATCTCTATAAACAAAGTTTTCTTAATTTTTTTTAGTTTTTTGCTCAACCTCCCGACTGAGAATTCCTTTTCTTAAATACTACTTCATATCATGATAAAGTAGGAAGTATGTACATACCGAAAATAAGTCCCAGCACACAAATCTTTTCCTGAGAAAGTTTCCAAAATAGTATGAAATGTTCAGGGTTACTGGAAAGCACTTATCTCACTGCGTATTTGTTTAAAATGTATAATTATCTTCATTTGTTAACTCCACTTTCTAAGGCTTGAGCACATAAAAAGCTGTTTTATTCATTATTTGAATCTTCTGCATTTTGCAGTCGTGATTATAAAGCAAATGCTCAATTGTATTGAGTGTATGAATGAAGGTGTCTCAAATTTTCTAACCTTCCATATTCCAATGGAAAACAAATTTCATTATTATTGTCCAACTTCTTTTGAACTTGTTCTTTATATACATTGGTTATTTCTTTGATTTAAGACTTAGCATAACATACCTTGAATATAATGATTTATATACAATGGTATACAGAAATTTTTATGATAATTCTACTTCTCTGCTATCTAATAATTTAATTACATAGGCGATGGTAATAAATACAAATCACTACACTTTATGTATTTCAGAACTCTTAATATAAACTAAAATGCCATTTTAATTAAAAGTCTATGTTAGGTGGAAATGTATGAGCCAGTGGGAGGTAATTATTTGTACTGCTAAGAGCTCTCTTCTGGAATCATAAAAAATATCTTTTTTTAATCCCAAGCAGCTAGTTAAGAGTTCAGTGACCCTTAAGAAGAAGCTTCTTTGATCCAAAGCAAGGCAATTGGATTCAGTATTCCTTAGTGTTCTCCCTATTTCTAATATATTCAAACATGTTGCTATAAAAAAAAAAAGTGACAAAATTAAGTCTGACAAAGTCAAAACTGTTTTGTTTGGATATTTGCAGATCTAAGTACAAATATTTCTGTGAATATACCGTTTATTTAAACTTAAGGAAGCAACAATAATTGAGTTAGAAATATTACTTTCTTTTTATTCCATGATTAATTGAGCTATATTTAAGTCATTTCACTGCTGATACATATATTTCATTTTTTTTTTTTGCTTTTTTGGGTCACACCTGGCTATGCTCAGGGGTTACTCCTGGCTCTGCATTCAGGAATAACTCCTGGCAGTGCTCAGGGGACCATATGGGATGCTAGGGGTCGAACCCAGGTTAGCCGCGTGCAAGGCATATGCCCTACCCACTGGGCTATTGCTCCGGCCTCACTGATACTTATATTTCTTATAGAGTCACGCAAAATTTCACTGTATCACTGTCTTCTCGCTCATCATCGATTTGCTCGAGCGGGCCCCAGTAACATCTCCATATGTCCTGTCTCATGCTAGTAGAGCCCAAGGCATCTGCTTGCTCCAGGAACATAAAGAGCCTCAATCCTTTCCGGAATGAGGTCTATAATTGTTACCGGTATTTGGCACATATATCAAATACAACACGGGTAGCTTGCCAGGCTCTGCCGTGCAGGTAGCATATTCTTGTAGGCAACTCTAAGTCCAGCATTTATTGATGAACCCGCGCTGTTGCTTGCGGCGCGTGACCCGGGCGCTGATAGGCTGATCTGCTGGGTGGAGGTCTGACGAGAGAGAAGTCCGGATGTGGAAAATGGAGGCCCTCATGGAGTGGGGGGTCGTCTGGCTTGTTGCGAGACTCTGCTGGGGTGGTGGGCCAGGGCTAGAACCCACCATCCCTCCCAGGCGCAAAATTTATTTTAGAGAAAAGACGTTGAAAGTGAGGGTACAGCAATTAGTATAACTATCACATTCTCTTATATCTGATGGTAATAAAAATGTGTGAATTATTGTACATAATGGTAGGTAATTTGGTAGTCTGTATATATAACTTATGTTTTTCTAGTTTTGATTAAATATTGTATCTTATATTAATCCTTTTTTAACTGAGAATTTGAGGAAACTTCCCTAATTGTTTAGTTTGCCTAATATTGAACACTTATTGTACTTAAGTACAAGTACTTCATTTTTTAAAATTCTATAAAAAAATGAAATAAAATTTACTCCTGAGGGAGGATGCTAATTCTTAGGGGAACATGGAGGTTCTCTGTGCAGATTAAAGATAAAAAGTTCAGGGAAATTTATGCCCTGATCAGGACAATTTCAGAGTAGAGTACTGTCAAAGAGAGAGTACGCACACCCAGGTTATGCACTTAGGTGATGTGTGCCCTGAATAGAGTGCCCCCAGTAGGAAAAATGTTAAACTTCAAAGAGAATAATTTCTTGCTCATACATTATAAAATAATAATCATTCCTTCTCTTTTTCATAATTCTTTTTGCGTTGACCAACTAAATATCAATTCATATGCCATATTTTTAAAATGGTGGATTGAGTGGTCACTCTGGAGGGAGGGCTACTGAAAGATGGGAAAGTGAAATGCATCCTACCCTATCAATGACAGTATTCCAAACAAAAGTGTTTTCCACAGAAGCAGCAAGAAGGGGAGCGTGAAACTGGAGACAATGGTAGACACTGATAAACAGAGAGGACTCTGATGAAGGGACAAGTGTTGGAATATTTTATTCCTGATGTAATCAAGAATAACTGTAGCTCTTAGTGACTCATTAAGAAAAAACAACAATTAGCTTAAAAAAAAAAAGTCTACAGATATGGAGATAATGTAACAAATTCAATTTTCTTTTATAATTCAATTGATGCACAAGTTTATCCGGAGTGTTAAAAAAACACATTCCTGGGGCCGGAGCGATAGCCCAGCGGGTAGGGTGTTTGCCTTGCACGTGGCCTGCCTGTACCCGCCCGGGTTCAATCCCGGCATCCCATATGGTCCCCCGAGCACCGCCAGGAGTAATTCCTGGGTGCAGAGCCAGGGGTAGCCCCTGAGCATTGCCGGGTGTGACCCAAAAAAGCAAAAAAAAAAAAAAACACAACACATTCCTTTACATTTTAAGTATGTTATATATAATTTTATTTATTTATTTTCATTTTGGACTAAATTTAATTCAAAATATTTTCCTTCAAGTCATACCTTATGCAGGCCATATGGAGTGCTTTAATATTACAGAATGGAAGTGTTAAAAATATAACACTAAACTAAATATCCCTTTATATACATTCATATATGCATACATATTTATATAGCCAATTCATGAAGCTGACCTGGAACATAAAGACTTTTAGTTACGTCCACTTTATTTCACAAATGGTATATTTTGGAGCCAAAAAAACGTTCCATAGGTTATAGATACCAGATCTTTATCCATTGTCCTATTGGTTGTCTTAGGGTGTTCCCACCTTTTAGTTTTTAGAAATAATGCTGCATTCAGTTAGTTTTTTTTAAACAGTAAATCACCAATAAATATAAAAATTCAACCTACAAATTTAAGACAATATTCATAGATTATATATTTGATGTGTATTAATATTCAGAACACAAAAAATAACTTGATAGCAAAGAAAAAAATGTATGTTAAAATTAACAAATGGTCTGAATATACATACCAATGAAGGTATAAAAATGACCAGCAGGTATAAATAAAACTCTTCTGTTCTGCTTATCATGTGGAAAGTGTATATCAAAACCACAGTGATATCATCTCACACCTGTTAGAATGATTTCTATCAAAACAAGAAGGTATTAGGGAGGTTGTAGATGAAAAGGAGCCATTTTTACTATTAATAGGAAGAAAGTGAAATCATTATGAAAAACAGCCTTCCCTCCTCACATGCTTCATGATCAGCCGCAGCACAGGGAAGGCAGGTTTTCTTGCCCTGGCCCACCATCCCAATAGAGCTTCAAGAAAGCCGGAGGAAACCCCATACAATAAGGGCAACCACTTCAAGATCCAGACTCCACAGTTCATCAGAACCCCATCCAAAAGAAAAGTCAATCTCTCCCCATTACAGTTCATCAATAAGTGCATGAACTGAGAGGCTACTACAAGAGTATCCCACCCGCACGGCAGAGCCTGGTAAGCTATCCGTGTCATATTTGATATGCCAAAAATCAGTAACAATTATAGACCTCATTCCCATGACCTGAATGAATGGTTTGAGGCTCTTCATCTTTCTGGAGCAAACAGATGTCCTTGGGCTACACTAGCACAAGACAGGCTGTATGGAGATGTTACTGATGCCTTCTTGAGCAAATTGATGAGCAACAGGAAGACAAGTTATACTTGGGCTACACTAGCACAAGACTGGCTGTATGGAGATGTTACTGATGCCTCCTTGAGCAAATTGATGAGCAACAGGAAGACAAGTTATACTAAAAAGGCATTTAAAGCAGTTTAAAACAGATCCAGCAGGGGCTGGAGAGATAGTCCAGTGGGTAGGGCATTTGCCTTGCACGCGCCCGGCCCATACTGACCTGAGTTCAATCTCTGGCATCCCATATGGTCCCCAGGAGTACCGCCAGGAGTAATTCCTGAGTGCAGAGCCACGAGAAACCCCTGAGCATTGCCGGGTGTGACCAAAGACCAAAAAAAAAAAAAAAAAAAAAACGATCCAACAGTATCTATAAAACAAAAGATACCTGTCCAGATAATATTACAGAGCTAGATGTACTTTTGATAGACTTTTTCTCAGTAGACTCACAGAATATCAAATATAATAGGACAAAATATTGTTATGTTCTTCGAAAAAGTCAAATAAAAACAATGGTTATTGAATACAGAAACATATGCTGAACTGCATAGAAAGGGCCTTTAGTGCTGTCCAAATGGTTAGGTTTTTTTTTTTTTTTATTTTAACTATCCATTTATTTATTTGTTTGTTTGTTTCTTTGTGTTTTTTTGCCTTTCATGTCACACTTGGTGATGCTCAGGAGTTACTCCTGATTCTGCACTCAAGAATTACTCCGGTGGTGCTCAGGGAACTTATGTGATGCCAGAATCAAACCCAGGTCAGCCTTATGCAAAGCAAATGCCCAACCCACTATACTATTGCTCTGGCTCATTGTTAGGATATAATGATGAAAATGATATTTAAATTTTGTATCAAACACATAGATTTATATATATATATATATATATATATATATATATGAATTTGTGTATACTTCCATCTTTGCTGATGTTCTCTCAAATGTACAATTTATTTGATATAAAATGTTTTTTAACTCAAAATTCATTTACTAAATGATTACTGGGGTGCAAGTGGGATTTAGGTATTAATATTGTCATCTGGATGAGCAGCGCAGCTGTGGGTCTGGAGTGGATGGGTCTGGATCTCTTCCGGGTTGCAGAGGAATTGTGAAAACAATCCATGGAGCTGACTTCCCTGTAAGGGGCTCGGCCAGCCCCTAGCCGAGTCCAACATTGCTCCAAGGGTTCGCCTCACAGGTGCGGGAGAGGGACCATGCTGGCTGGACTCAGAGTGGAGATTTGGGCTCCTCTGCCCTTTCCCCTCCACCTCCATGCCAGATTCCCCGGTGAGAGACCTACCCACACTAAGACCCACAATTCCTCTGCAACCCCGGAAGAGAACCAGACCCATCCACTCCAGACCCACAGTTGCGCTGCTCGGCTGGCCCCACGTGGAAGCAATCCATGAAGCTGACCTCCTGGTAAGGGACTCAGCAAGCCCCTGGCCGAGTCCAACATTGCTCCAAGGGTTCACACACAAGTGCGGGGGAGGGACCACACTGCCGACTGGGAATGGAGATTTGGGCTCCTCCCCGCCCTTTCCTTCACCTCCATGCCAGCTTCCCGGAAGAGAGACCCACACACTCCAGACCCACAGTTCCCTTTGGTGCACGCAGTTCAATATTCTTAGATAATACTGATTTTAGTATAAAGTCCTTCCCATTTATACACTGTATACAGCTCTAGACAGTTTCTAACTGATGTCCCAATTATCCCAATAAGCCTAGCAAGAAGCCAGAGCAAACCAAACATCATGAAGTCAGTCATTCTCAACAGTCAGACTCCATAGTTTCTCAGTGCTCCATCCAAGAAAAAACTTAATTATTCCCCTATTAGTTTCATCAGTAAATGCTCGAGATGAGAGCCTTCACTGATAGTATACCACCTACACAACAGAGCCTGGCAAGCTACCCGTGTTTTATTTGTTATGCCAAAAACTAGTAACAATTATTGACTTCAATTCCTTAACCTAAAGAATGGTTTGAAGCTCTTCCTGTTCCTGGAGCAAGCAGATACCCTTTGGCTATACTTGCTTGCGACAGGAAGTATGGAGATGTTACTGGTTCCAGCTTGAGTAATTCGATGAACAACAGGAAGACAGTGATACAGTGACAGTATCTGGATAAATAAGCTATGAAATTTTTATAGTTAAAAGGAATTAAATAAGACTTTAAAATCATCTACTTACAGAAGAAGTTTGGGAAGCATAAATTAACTTAATATGGTTATTCAAAAATTAGTAGAACTCATTAGTTCAGAATAGTAAAGATTTATTTATAGAATTAGAATTTAAGAGTCATGTTTTATCAGTAATTCTCAAGCTAGTACTGCAACAATGCTATCAACTTCAAGAATATAATTTTTATGGCAACTATAAATACATTTATCTTCCTACAAAGTATAATGTTACAAATGATTGATTCTCTGCTCAAAAATCTTTACCAACTTTCTAAAAGAACCATTAGATAAAGCTAAAATGTTTTAGTCATGTACTTAAAGACATTAAATTTCTACACAGTGCATTAATTAATATTATACTCCAATAAGGAATAAAAGAGATATTCCAAGATTTTTCATTGATGATGTAACTTTCCATCCACTCCCAATCACAAAACTTTTCTCTTTTAGTTATGTTTAGTAGTATGTTTGTAAATGATAATAGCATATCAATTGGGACAAACAACATTCAAATATTTTTACCATATTTTTACTATGGATAGTCTCTATTCAAATGTACTAAAATGAAATACTATCACTTACATTGTACAGAAATATTATTTTTTTTCCTCTTTGGGTCAATGTTGTACAACAGTCTGATTTAAAAATTGTCAAATCAATTACATATGGTGAATATATAATTGTAAATTTCACTCTTCATTACTACATAAAATATCCATATTTTTCTTGGAAATTGAAAGGTGAAGAACTCAGTGTACATTTTAAAATCAAATGGGAGTATATGTGAGATATTTGTGATAGTATTATTTTTTATATTCTCTTTTTAAGTGCTTTTTATAAGTCCAAGCTAAGTCCAAAAGATCTTACTCTTTCCATTGTGTAATGTTTCCTTAGACCTTTTTCAAACCCAAAGTTTAAAAATGTATAATTTCACCAGCAAGTCTTGATTCAGCTCTGATTTCTACTCTAACCTAGTGACTTAGGTAGGAAATAACTGAAGTCCACCTTGATATTTCTTAGATATTTTATTCATCACTAAAACAGAATTTTTTCTTCTACTTTTCATTTTTATTTATTTTTAACCACGCCCTGCTGTGTTCAGGGCTCACTCCTGGTTCTATGACTAGGATTTCTTAATGCTCACAGAATCTGTAATACCAAGGCTTCAAACTGAGGCCAGATATGAACATTAAGTGACTTTATGACTATACCTCATTCTTTTACTCCATCCCTAAAAAGAACAATTTTCTATCCCAATTCCCATGATCATCCTGCTTATTTCTAATATTTTCCATCTCAGTTAGCTATTAAGCATATAATAGTCTGAGTAAAAGGAAACTTTCATCTCCCATATGGTATTCATCAAAATATTGTTTTAATTTTAAAGTGTATCTCATACTTGTCCATTCTTTATCTCCTTGTCACTGTTAGTTCAGGTCACTATAATCTATCATTTTGAATATTTAAGTGAAAAGAAAACAGAATCATTCACTTGCTATTTATCTTGTACAGTTTTCTAGCTACATTCTGACATTTCCTCTACTTTGTGTCTGAATATCCCATCATTGTATTTATTTTCATCCAATTTACTTTTTGATTGCTCAGTCAATTTATATTCTATGTTGATTTTTAATTGGAAGAACATTTCTAAACTTTTTAGGTATTAACACATACAGTAACTTCTCTTTCCTCACCAAAATCTCTAAATTCCCCCACAACATCTGCTGCCCACTTCTTTGGTGTGATATATTAATTTATCAAGTTATTATATTTGCTCTTTTATTTGCACTCTCACTTTTCTCTACCTTACCAACTTCAGTGAAGCTCACAGGTAAAACATATGTTATCAAGGTTCAATTGCCTTTTGGTTCCAATTGACTTTTTTTTTCTTTTTGGGTCACACCCAGCGATGCTAAGGGCTTATTCCTGGCTCTTCACTCAAGATTTACTCCTGGGTACTCAGGGGACCATATGGGATGCCAGGGATTGAACCCGGATTGGCTGCATACACAGCAAACTTTCTACCTGCTGTGCTATCACTCCAGCCCCAATTTCAATTGGCTTATGAGAAGTTATGATAGAAAGCATGATAGATGAGAACAAAGCCAACAAATTTATAACTCTGTCTCAGTTCTGTGAAGTTTCCTTAGCTTACTTGTGTTTTAAAACATGACCTCTGGTTCTCGAGTTCTAGGTAACTTCACATTACTTGTATAAATTGTAGTTTCCTGTAATCCCTTCTCTTTATCTCTGTAGAACAGGAGTTGATAGTAATGCAATCTCTCTCTTTAGCTACGAAACTGTCATCTTTTGTCACTCCAATTTGTTTGAATTTTTGTAGTCTCTTCTGGAGAATATTAAGCAAGGAAGTAAACATTGTATTTGTATAATTGGAGTGTAGCTTTGTTGATAAATTATGAGTCTGCATCCTCTTCATTTTCCATGGTGCCTTGATTTATTTTTTTTACTTTCATCTTGTCTCAGTAATAGCATAGAATTTTAAAAATCAGTTTGCTATTTTCTGTGCCTCTGCTTACTAGAATATAAACTATAAAAGGTTAAGTAGGGTCAGTTTTTGTTCATTAGTGCTTTATACAATAGTATCAAATTAATGCTTTTTGTTTGTTTTTGGTATTAAAACTATACTCTGGTGCTTAGAGCTTACTCTTCACACTGTGACTATTCTTAGAGAATACTCCTGATAGTGCTGGAGACTGAACATACAAGCCTTGTCCTTTACTATCTTTTTGGTTCTCAAATGAATTTCTTATCATGAAGACAGATAATGAACAGTAGATATAATAGTGTATGGACTAGCACAGCGAGAATCTAAGTATAAGAACTGAGTTCAAATTAAAGTTATATTAGATGCTATTAAAGTATTTCCAACTCTGAATTTTGTAGACCTTAGCTACTGCAATATCCTTTCATACTAAAATACTCTTAATATTTTTAAGAGTATTTTAGTATGAAAGGATATTGCAGTAGCTAAGGTCTACAAAATTCAGAGTTGGAAATAACTTAATGAAGAAAACAAATCAGATGTTTAAAATGCTATGGTGTCAAAATGCAATGGTTTAAAAGTAAATTATCATAGTAAATTCTAATTTATGTAGATTTCATTATTATGTAAGTGTATAATGTAGCCATATATGATTGCTATGATGATATCATACTAGTGGAAATGATGAATGGCACTCAGCCATCACTGAGTATCATCATTGAGTTGGCTAAGCTGATTGGGTCAATTTTGCAGAGCACTTAATTAAATGATTACTTACATAGGTAGGTAGCTTTGACTTAGTACAAATGAAAGTTGTTACAAATAGTAGCTGGCACGAAGTGACTCTAAAAATAGAGATAAGTTCAGTGAGAAGGTGTACTGAATCTTATTTTTAATCATTTTTATGTGTTACAAAGAAGAGATTTCTGGCAAGTCTATACTCTGACTGACAGCCTACCTAATCTCCCGAGAGGGTGAGCTTTTCAGTACATCAAAGCTATGCCTCTACAATGAAGGACTGCTGATTTCAAGACAGCAAAGTGACTGATGCAGCAAGATAGTGCAGGTGTCAAGATTGCTGCCAGAGTGAGGATGCTAGAGTGGGCTCAGAGCCTTATTGCGACACTACTCTGGTCAACTCCACCATGTCTACCTTCATAAATTATTTTTTTCTTAGTGAATCAGAAGATTAATTTCCCACATCCCTCTCATTCTACCAATGCATTTTCATTTCAGAATGAATGCTCATTTAAACATGAAGATTGTTGGTCTTCAGTTTCATAATTAAAAAGCTTATTACTAAAATAAATTATTTTAGATTAACTTATTTGAAATAGAAAAAAAATTCTTCATCAAAAATAAGCTGTAAAATAAGTGGATTTAATTTGTATAAAATATATAAATTATAGAACTTTTCAGCAGGTCATGTCCACATGTGTATAAAACTACTCACACAACAGTGCTATTCATAACACTTCTTGCAACGCACACTTACACTCCTGTTATAGGGTGTAGACAGGTAGAGGAAAAAAAGAGCAACACACAGCCAGATAACTCAGATATCCCAGAGGAGCTAGCTAAAAAATTCATCCTTGGCAGAGCAGGAAACAGCAAACACAATGTGGAAGACACAGAGAAACTTATGAAGCTCAAAGGCAAAAATAATAACACGGAAGACTACCAGTACCAACAGTTCTGTAAACTCTGAGACAGGAACTTTAGTGATGCTGCGTTGAAGATGTTTAATGAACTCAACGAAATGATGGCACTTGTAGTCAGCAAAGCACAGGAAAGAATGAGAATGGAAATGAGAAAACTATATTCAAACGTGACAGAAATGATAACTATGATTGGTGCTATAAAATGCAATAGTGGTGAACAGTAGAATAATACAATTTCCAAAGCAAATGGTAAAAATCCTTTATGGTATCCTGTATTATAAAAAATTAGCAAGGGAACAAATGTCCAAATTCATCAGAACTTGAGATTTTTATCTTTAGATTTGAGCCCAAATGGAAAAGAGGGCATAGGTGGGAGGGGCTGAATCACTGTAGAGGGAAGCAGACACTATGGTCATGGTGTCTGATGTTGGAATGATATGTATGTGAAAAGTATTAACAACATTGTAAACCCTGGGACTGTAATAAAAATGGTAAAAATAGAAATTATATAATTTAATTTTTTATGACATGACATCAATATAATTTAAACAACCATATAATATGAAACATATAGGTTATAAGATTACAGGCAGTTTTTAATTTATTCTAACATATGTTCAATTCAATACTATGTTTTAATTCATTATTATATTTAACCTATATCAGCTTTATCATGCTACATAATACATATGTAATAAGGAGGCTCCAGCCCCTCAAGGTGTTACAGGTGTGGCTGCGGTGCCCAACTCTGTCAGCAGGTGGCAGATAGGGAGACAGGCTCTTCTATACCCAGAGCTCTGCCCCATGGGTCTGGTGGGCTGACATAGAATAGGACTGGGCACCCTGGAATGAACCAAGAGCCACGGCAGAGCCTAGCAAGCTACCCATCATGTTTTCAATATGCCAAAAACAGTAACAATACCTCCCACCTGAAGCCATCCACCCCCGAATCCAGCAGATCCCCGCTCTCCTCACCAGGTGCATTCCAGCTGCAGGGGAGACCCCGAGCTACTCCTCTCCAGGAAAAAAGGCTGGTGCCTTGAGAAGGGGACCAAGCCACACGCAGCTTCCTTGAACCTTCCACTGCACTACCCCCACCCTGACCCCCTGACTCTGGAACCACCCACCAACTGCCCAAAATCCAAAACCGCGCTGACTCGCTAGCGCATCCACGCAAGTTTTTTCTACCTACTGTGATACTACTGAGCATTTGCCCTTACACTCTTTGATATACGTCCCTAGTTGCAAAATAATTCAGGCACCTACTAACTCTATTGACTAGTCACCCAGAACACACATTTTCAACCTATGATAGTCATTATGGTAAAGCAAAGCAGAATTCCTTCAAACTCTATAATTGAAGTCACTAATACAGGTGAGTCAAGCAATAACAATGAGCGATATAACCTCTCTGAAAAGGAATTTCGGAAGGAACTGTTAAAGATGCACAAAGAACTCAAAGAAACAATGGAACACAAAGTCAATAACATACAAGAGGACATTAGAGCAGAATTGAGTATATTTCAGACCAAAGAACAAGGAGAAATGACAGATAATAAAAATGAAAAACACAGGGGAAGGCCTCCAAAGCAGAGTAACAGCTACTGAAGAAAGAATTAGTGATCTCGAAGACGAGGTTCAGAGATTCTGTAGATAACACCTGAAGATGGAAAAAAGACTCACAATCAATGAACAGACTACCAGAGAAAATAGGGATGAAGCCAAAAGGAACAACATACGCATCATTGGGGTCCCAGAAGGGCAAGAAGAAAACCCTGATGAAGAAGAAACTATCAAAGCCATCATCGCTGAGAAGTTCCATGAACTGAAGAAAGCATGCTCACAGATACAGGAGGCCCATAGGATACCAGCAAAAAAGAAACCCCAATAAGAATACTCCAAGACACATCCTTATTAAAATGACAAAAACAATAGACAGAGATAGAATACTGAAAGCAGCAAAATCAAAGAAAGAAATCACATACAAAGGAGCATCCCTGAGATTTACAGCAGAGTTCTCAGATGAAACACTCCAAGCCCGAAAACAATGGTGGGATATTGTGAAAAGGCTCAATAAACTGCAGGCCTCACCAAGAATTCTTTACCCAGCTAGACTTACTTTCAGATGTGAAGGAAAGATACACAACATCATGGATAAACAACAACTCAGGAAATTCATAGACTCAAAACAAACTTTAAAAGAAGGATTGAAGGGTCTATTATAAAATCAGACACCCCAAAACCACAAAAAGTTTAAAAAGAAAGATGGCACAACATTCAATGACAATAATCTCTCTCAACGTCAAAGGTCTAAATGCACCAATTAAGAGACACAGGGTGGCAAAATGGATTAAAAAACTGAATCCAACATTCTGCTGCCTACAAGAAACACATCTGAATAACCAGAGCAAATGCAGAATCAAAGTCAAAGGCTGGAAGACCATTCTCCACGCAAACAACCCCTCCAAAAGGTGGGTGGCCATACTCCTATATTACAATATAGACTTCAGGCTGAAAAAGGTTAAAAGAGACAATGAAGGCCATTTTTTAGTAATTAAGAGGTATGTATACCAGGAAGAAATCACACTGCTAAACATTTATGTGCCAAACGAGGGGCCAGCAAAATACGTAAAATGACTATCAATAGACCTCAAAGAAGACATTAACAGTAGCACAATAATAGTCGGAGACTTCAACACTGCCTTATCGACTATGGATAGATCGAAGAGACTGAAACTCACCAGGGAAGGAAGAAATGGAAGACAGAGAGCTAGTTGATATATACAGGGCTTTTCATCCCAAAAAAGCTGAATACACCTTTTTCCAGAACATGGAACATACTCCAAGATAGACCATATACTGAGTCACAAAGTAACTCAACAAAGTGACTCAACAAAGTGACTCAACACCTCAACAAAATAAAAAAGATAGAAAGTGTGGTCGACTATCTTTTCAGATCACGATTCACTGAAAATAGTAGTTAACCAAACACAGAAGCAGGCAGCCAAACCAAACACCTGGAAACTAAACAGCTCACAGTTGAACAAAAAATGGGTCATAGAAGAATTCAAACAGAAAATCCAAAGATTCCTAGAAACAAATGACAATGAAGATACCAACTATCAGAACTTGTGGGACACAGCAAAAGCTGTGTTAAGAGGAAAGTTCATCGCTCTGCAAGCATTTAAAGGAAAGAAGAAAGAGCCCACATAAATAACCTGACCTCACAGTTGAAAATATTAGAAAAAGATCCAGGATATATCAGGCACTGGTAGAACTTTACAAGAAGAAAACAAACAACCCCATCAAAAAATGGGGAGAAGAAATGAACAGAAATTTCAGCAAGGAAGAAATTCGAATGGCAAAAAAACATATGAAAAAATGCTCATCATCACTAATCATCAGAGAGATGTAAATCAAAACAACAATGAGATACCACTTTACACCACAGAGACTGGCACATATTCAAAAGAACAAGAACAGCAAGTGCTGGCGTGGGTGTGGGGAAAAGGGGACACTCATCCATTGTTGGTGGGAATGCCGGCTGGTACAGCCTTTTTGGAAAACAATATGGACTTTCCTCCAAAGACTAGAAATTGAACTCCCATTTGACCCAGCCATACCACTCCTGGGAATCTACTCTGGGAAGCAAAAAATACGCAGCGGAAACACCATCCCTACTTTTATGTTCATAGCAGCATTATTCACAATAGCCAGAATCTGGAAGCAACCAGAGTGCTCGAAAATCGATGACTGGATAAAAAGCTTTGGTACATCTACACAATGGAATGCTATGCAGCTGTTAGGAAAAATGAAGTTATAAAATTTGCCTACAAATGGATGGACATGGAGAAGATTATGTTGAGCGAAATAAGCCAGAAGGAGAGAGACAGATACAGAATGACTGCATTTATCTGCATAACATAAATATATAGGTACATATTATGATACCAATATCCAAGATCAAGTGAAACATATATCAGGAGGTCCGGTCAAAGGTGGAAATTATCACAAACGTGTGGGATTCAGAGGCCTGGTAAGACAGAAATGGAACAGTGTGCTAACAATTGTTGAGGGTACTAATGCCAACCTAGAACTGAGCATTAAATAGAGGCAAAAAGATACACATGACAACCCTTTAATGTATGTTCTGTAATCCATAGTCTGGAGTGGAAGGAAAAGAGAAAGAGAGAGAAATGGAAAGAAATCAAGAACCTGCCATGGAGCAGGGCTGGGGGAGGGAGGAGGGAACCGGGACGTTGGTGGTGGGAGATGGGCACTGGTGGCGGGATGGGTGCTGCAACATTGTTTGACCAAAACCCAAATATGAGCTTTTAATTGTATATCTTTGTAATTTTAAAAATAAAAAAAATTAATTAAAAAAAAGAAAATATTAGAAAAAAGACCAACAATAGAAGCCCAACCCAGACAGAAGGAGGGAAACAATAAAACTTAGGGAGGAAATCAATGATCTGGAAACCAATAAAACAATCCTAAAGATTAATGAAACCAAGAGCTGGTTCTTTGAAAAATTAAACAAGATCAACAAGCCAATGGCAAGACTTGTAAGGACAGGGAAAGAGAGAACCCAAATAAACAGAATCAGACAATGGTAACATCACAACAGAAAAAACAGAAAACCAAAGATCATCAGAAATTACTTTGAGAACCTGTATACCACAAAACACGAGAACCTAGAAGAAATGGATAAATTCCTGAAGTCCTATAACCTCCCATGATTGAAACAAGAAGACCGCCAATACCTAAATAAGCCTATCACCATAGAGGAAATTGAAACAGTAATTAAAAAGTCTGCCCAAACACAAAAACCCAGGTCCAGATGGGTTCACTAGGGAATTCTACCAAACCTTTAAGGAGGACTTACTGCCTGTCCTGTTCAAGCTCTTCCAGGAAATAGAAGAAAGAGAAACACTCCCAAACAGCTTCTACGAGGCACACATCACCCTGATACCCAAAGCAGGGAGAGGGCAACACAAAGAAGGAAAATTACAGACCAATCTCCTTGATGAAAACAGATGCTAAGATCTTCAACAAAATACTAGCAAACAGAATCAAAAGACACATCAAAAAGATCATATATCATGACCAAGTAGGATTCATCCCGGTATGCAAAGATGGTTCAACATTCGCAAATCAATAAACACAATACATCATATCAATAAGAGAAAAAATAAAAACTATATTGTCCTATTGATAGATGCAGAAAAAGCATTTGACAAGATCCAGCGCCCATTCATGATTAAAACTCTCCAGAAAATGGGAATTGAAGGAAGCTTCATCAAGATAGTCAAAGCTATCTACCAAAAGCCCAAAGTGAGTATCATTCTCAATGGGGAAAACTTGAAAGTCTTTCCCTATGATCAGGAACATGATAAGGTTGCCCTCTCTCACCTCTTTTATTCAATATAGTACTGGAAGTACTCGCCGTAGCAATCAGAGAATAAAAGGACATTAAGGGCATTCAGATAGGCAAGGAAGAAATCAAGCTATCATTATTTGCAGATGACATGATATTATACTTAGAGAACCCTAAATTCTCAACCCAAAATCTCTTAGAAACAATAGATATGTATAGTAGAGTGGCAAGGTACAAAATCAAAAGCCAAAGACGGTGGCTTTCCTATATACAAATAACAAAAGAGAAGAAAGGTATATTAAGAAATCGATTCCATTCACAATTGTGCCACAGAAAATCAAATACCTAGGAATCAGCTTAACCAAGTGTGTAAAGGACCTATACAAAGAGAACTCCAAGACATTGTTTCAGTAAATAAAAGAGGACACGAGGAAATGGAAACACATTCCCTGTTCATGGATGGGGAGAAATAAGATTGTGAAGATCGTAATACACCCTAGAGCTTTGTACAGATTCAATGCGGTTCCTATAAGGACACCTATGCCATTCTTTAAAGAAATTGCCCAAACACTCGGTGAAATTCATATGGAATAATAAACTCCTGCAGATAGCTAAAGCAGTCCTTGGGAAGAAGATAGGAGGCATCACCTTTCCCTACCTCAAACTGTACTACAAAGCAGCAGTAATTTAAACAGTGTGGTACTGGAATAAAAATAGACCTGTGGATCTATGGAATAGAGTTGAGTATCCTTAAAACCACCCTCAAGACATGATCAGTTAATCTTTGATAAGGTGCAAAGAGTCCAAACTGGAATAATGAAAGCCTCTTCAACAAGTGTTGCTGGGAAAACTGGACAGCTACATGTAAAGAAAATGAATTTGGACCTGTGTCTAACACCTTGTACAAAAATCACATGAAAATGGATTAAAGATCTCAACATCAGACCTGAATCCATAAAGTACGTTGAAGGAAATATAGGAAAAACCCTCCACAACATTGAGGCTAAAGACATCTTCAAAGGTGAAACACCATTAACAAAGCCACTAGAAGAAAAGATAAACATATGGGACTTCATGAAACTAAAGACCTTCTACACCTCAAAAGAAACAGTGACCAAGATAGAAAGACAGTCCACAGAACGGGAATGAATATTCACCCAATACTCATCTGATAAGGGGTTAATATCCAGAATATATCAGGCAATGGTACAGCTATATAAGAAGAAAACAGCCAACCCCATTACAAAATGGGGAGAAAAGATGAGCAGAATCTTTAACAAGGAAGAAATTCTAATGGCCAAAAGGCATATGAAAAAATGATCATCATCACTAATCATTAGAGAGATGCAAATCAAAACAACAAAAACCCAAAAGGGTAAAAAGCAACAAGTGCTGGCGTGGATGCGGGAAAAGGGGACTCTCATACATTGTTGGTGGGAATGTAGACTTGAACAACCTTTCTGGAAAACAATATGGACATTCCTCCAAAGACTAGAAATTGAGTTCCCTTTTGACCCAGCCATACCACTCCTGGGAATATAACCTGGGAAGCCAAAAACACACAGCGGAAACACAATCCACACTTTCATTTTTATAGTGGCACTGTTCACAATAGCCAGAACCTGCAAACACCCAGTATGCCCGAGAACTGATGACTGGATAAGAAACTGTGGTACATCTACACAATGGAATACTATGCAGCAATGGAGAAGATTATCCATGACTTCTACTCAGATCTCTTTGATAGCCACGTCCACCTGCCCACATACCACATTCTGCAGGATGGATATGTAGTTGCAAACGTTCTCCCTTCTGAAATCCAACATGCCATTTCATCAGTAAAGAAGGGAACAGCACCAGGCCCAGACAAAGTCAGACCCAAACAC
Source organism: Cryptotis parvus (assembly GCA_021461705.1). Lineage (NCBI taxonomy): Eukaryota > Metazoa > Chordata > Mammalia > Eulipotyphla > Soricidae > Cryptotis > Cryptotis parvus. Next base: position 22,450 of record JAJIBD010025427.1, on the reverse strand, counting down.
CTGAAGAATCTGCCATCAGTACTCATCAATACACTGGCTTGGCTCTAAAGAAGGGAACAGCACCAGGCCCAGAAAAAGTCAGACCCAAACACCTGAAGAATCTGCCATCAGTACTCATCAATACACTGGCTCGGCTCTTCACATGCTGCCTGTCTGAATGCACGGTGCCCTCCCATTGGAAAACCAGCAAGACTGTTCTACTGTTCAAGAAGGGAGACATCCACGACATTGGCAACTATCATCACATCTGCCTGTTGCCTGTCATCTACAAGCTGTTCATGTGAGTAATCCTGAATAGGATTGGCAGAACAATAGTTGAAGGGCAACCATGCGTGCAAGCTGGCTTCTGAAAAGGATTCAGCACAATCGACCATATCCACAGGGTAACCAAGCTCATTGAAGTGTGTTTGGAGTTCAGGATGCCACTCTGACTCACTTTCATTGATTTAAAGAATGCCTTTGATTATGTGGAGACTGAAGCAGTTATAAAAGCCCTAGCCAAACAGGGTGTTCAAACCCAATACATCAAGATCCTTCATGAGTGGTATTACGGATTCACCACCAGGATCTCACCATTCTACAAAGAAGAGATCATCAATGTCGAAAGAGGGGTTCGGCAGGGTGATACCATTTCACCAAAACTCTTCAGTGCCACCATCGAGAACATCATGCGACAATTAGAATGGGAGTGAAGATAGACAGTTGGCAACTACACCACCTCTGCTTCGCTGATGACATCGTTCTAATAACACCAAACATTAGCCAAGCAGCACAAATGCTGGCTGACTTCGACCGAGAATGTGGAAGATGGGTCTACAGCTGAATCTCAGCAAAACTATGTTCATGAAAAACGAACTAGTTCCAGAGGTCCCATTCACTCTCAATGGAACAAACATCTCTGAATGCAGCAGTTATGTGTACCTAGATAGAGAGGTCAACATGATGAACGACCTAAAAACCTGAGCTGCGCAGTAGGAAGAGAGCTGCATGGAATGCCTTCAAAAGCATCGAAGAAATACCTAAAAAGACAAAGAACCACCGGCTCCAGGCACATCTCTTCAACTTCACGTTTCTCCCTGCATTAACATACGCCTCAGAGACCTGGGCCCTAAGAAGCAGGATGAGATTGCTATTCGGGTCTCCCAAAGAGGAATCATAAGAGCTATGCTTGGAATATCATGATTCGCTCAAGTGAAAGAAGAAACCGGAGCGACGACCTTCGTTGTTGTTCCAGAATCAGGGATACTGTCTCGTTTGCCAAGGCATCGAAAATCAAATAGGCTGAACATGTAATGCAATTTGGATATGACTGCTGGACTAGAGTTGTTAGCAACTGGATCCCACAAGATGTCAAAATATCACTTGACAGCCCACCTACAAGATGGTCAGACTTCTTCGTCAAGACCCTGAATGAACCGTTTTAGGCTCTTTGTATTCCTGAAGCAACCAGATGCCATTGGGCTACACTGGCACGTGATAGGGTCAAATGGAAATATTACTGCCACCCGCTCAAGCAAATCGACAAATAACAGGATGTCAAGTCAAGTGATCAAGTGAAGAAAATTTGTATTTGTAAAAGTTGAGCAATAATTACATTAATGACTTTTTAAAATAATCACAGTTTATTTCTGTGTGGTGCTTAAAATAAGACCAGTGCATGTTTGCTAGACACATTTTTTTTATTTGGGGGAACAAAGTTAACACCTCGTAATGTTCTGGGATTACTCGTGGTGGGTCTCAGGGAACCATAAGAGATTCCAGGGATCAAATCCAGGTTGTCCCTGTGCAAATCAAGTACCCTCTCCACTGTATTAACTGTCTGGCCCTTATCTGTTAAAGTGATGTAAAATTTACCAGTAAATTACCTATATTGTAAGGCAAGTTGACAAAAATTAGTTGTGTTACTTGGACTTTCATAAAAAAAAATAATCCTCTAAGGCCTAACTAACATAACAACGAATAGGCAAAAATAATCTTTAGTTACGAATACCAAGCTTAGTACTTCTGTTCCTCTGAATCATTAGTAGTGAATTTGCTTTAGTAAAACCTGTTAATGCAGAGAAAGTAAAATTACTAGGAAAGTACGCTAGATTATTTTTTCACATAGTTTTGAGATATTATGATTTACAGTAATATCAGTATTCTTTTGCAATTACAATACACTATAGTCAACACATGAGTGCCAATAACTTTCAGCATTGTCCCAAGTTCCATTTCCTTCCCAACTTCTATCATTGATTTACTTGTTGTGTTGGTAATTTCTTAGGGTTTTTTCTCTTGTCCATTGTTCATTCTCAAGTCTTGATTCTATATTTCACATACAAGTGAGATTATATAGTATTTCTTTCTCCTGTATTATTTCACTTAGCACAATGCCCTCTTGTTCCATATAGATCACGGTTTAATGGTGACTTTTTTGTTTCTGTATTTCACATCCTAATGAAATAATACAGTATTTCTCCTGTATTATCACTTAGTTCAATGACCTACTCTTCCATGTAAATTGCAATTTAATTCACGACTTCTTTTCTTTTTATAGGTTATATTCCATTATGTCTGGTCTGCTGGGTGGAGTTCTGAGGAGAGGGAGACTGTTTGTGGAAAATGGAGGAACTCATGGGGTAGGGGGTCATCTGGCTTTTTGCAAGGCTCTGCTGGGGTGGCAGGCCAAGGCTAGACCCTGCGATCCCTCCTGGGTGCCAAGTGAAAGGCTGGCACAGGGAGAGCCAATAGCAGCTCTGCCCCATGTCTGTGATTCTCTGGATCAGCATACCTGAGCCGGATTTAAAAAAGACTGCTGCAGGGTGGATCTGAATGAGCAAGGCTGTGACAGTCTGAAAGACTCACAGAGATGGGGCAGAGCTCTTACTGGCTCTCTCTGTGCCCAGCTGCTCACGCGGCACCCAGGAGGGATGGCAGGTTCTAGCCTTGGCCCACCACCCCAGCAGAGCCTTGCAACAAGCCAGACGACCACCCCACTCCATGAGGGCCTCCATTTTCCACATCTGGACTCCCTCTCATCAGAACTCCACTCAACAAATTAGCCTATCACAGCCCTGCTCGCGCAGCCGAAGCAGCTGCACAGCTCATCAATAAATGCTGGATTTAGAGATGACTTCAAGAGTACGCTACCCGCAGGGCAGAGCCTGGCAAGCTACCCGTGTCATATTTAATATGCCAAATACCAGTAACAATTTTAGAACTCATTCCCATGACCTGATGGAATGGTTTGAGGCTCTTTATGTTCCTGGAGCAAGAAGATGCCCTTGGGCTCTACTAGCATGAGAAGGACATATGGAGATGTTACTGGTGCTCACTTGAGCCAATCATGATGAATGGGAAGACAGTGATACAGTGATTCCATTATGCCCAACAATTTCTTTTTTCTTCTTTATTTAAACACTATGGTTTAAAAAGTTATGACAAATGTATTTTTACAACCAATGGCTAGTTGAATTATTAATAGTACTCCATCAAAAGATAATATGGGAAAATAGTTTTTTCTCATTGCAGAGTTGTGAAGTCTTTTTCTGAGGATTTACTAAGATGTTATTGCTAGATGAGCCTTCTATTGCTTTTTTGTTGAGATTAGTTGGCTTTTACATAATTTTCTCATCTAATTTGGTGTGCTCCTACCTACTTCAGTACTTCAGAATTTAGAGTTGTTTTGTGACTGCATATGCGTTCATATAGTACAGAAACTCAAGTATTTGTTGAAATACGATAAATCTGCGGAGATTCTTAGTGAAGCCAGAAAATTAGGCCATAGGCACACTGGTAGCAGTGACATGTGGGTGCAGTGTGAGTCTTTGGCAGGAAGGAGACTCAGCATACTTCCCTGCCTATGGTGCACTAGAATTTCCAGCCAGGGAGACTGTTAGTACATGAATTTCAGATGATTAGCTTGTATCTACCTTGAAGATTTATGGTATAGATCTGAAAAGCAGGGTTTGTGGGTGGAGGAGGCTAAAGAAGGAGAGCTAGGCGGCCTTGCTTCAAGATTATTTTTTTTTAATTTATAGTCTATATAAAATTCTAGAACACTTGGGAACATTGCTGACTAATTCTATGGCAAGATTGGAGACTTGAAAATTCCTTTTCTAAATCAGTTTAAGCTAAAATTCAATAACAAAACAATACTATTATTCTTTAGCAAGAATCTATATGTAACTGAAGCCATGCATACATTTGATTACATATGTCAGCTTTCTTTTATTTTTTTGTTTTGGGTCACATCTGGCATATGCTCAGGGGTTACTCCTGGCTCTGCACTCAGGAATTACTCCTGGCAGTGCTCAAGGGACCATATAGGATGCCAGGGATGGAACCTGGGTCAGGCTGTATGCAAGACAAATACCATACCCTGCGGACTATTGCTCCGGCCCCCCAGCTTTCATTTCTGTGTGTTAGAAATGTACTATGGAGACCCATCATCATCTCAAAACATCTATTTAAATGCATAAATTAAAGTAAATATTGCCTCATATTTGTCACCTCACTTAGAAACAATATAAATCAATCAGAACAGATTAACTCCCTAATCTGTTTGCCCTGCATTATCATAAACCTCAGAGACCTGGGTTCTACAAAAGCAGGAGGAGAACACTATCCAGGTCTCCCAAAGAGGAATCGAAAGAGCTATGCTTGGAATATCATGCCTCACTCAAGTGAGAGAAGGAATCCAGAGTTCCGACCTCCATCGACGATCCAGATTCAGGGATGCGCTCTCATTTGCCAAGGTATCAAAAATCAGATGGGCTGGACATCTAATTCAATTTGGAGATGACTGCTGATTAGAGCCCTTACTGACTGGATCCCATGGGAAGTCAAAAGAGCACATGGCCGCCCACCTACAAGATAATCCGAATTCTTCGTCAAGACCCTGAATGAGCAGTTTGAGGCCCTTTGTATTCCTGAAGCAAGCAGATGCCATTGGGCTACACTGGCACGTGATAGGGTCACATGGAAATGTTACTGGTACCTGCTCGAGCAAATTGACAAATAATGGGATGTCAACTGATCAAGTGATCAAGTGAACAGATTAGTGTAGTTTGAGATAAAAAGGTATATGCTATAGAAAATTAGCAGAGTATGTGTTTCAAGTTTAATGCAGGCTGTGAGAGTTAGGGATATGGTGAATTTTTAGAGGTTTTTGATTTTTGTATTAAAGTTTGACTTCATTTCAACTTTTAGCAAAAGTACACTTATCAATTCAAATTAGGCTGGGGTTATTTTTCTCTAAAAAATCTATTGAACCCGTGATGTTTTGTTTTGTTTTGTTTTGAGACACATCCAATGATGTTCAGGGCGTAATCCTTACGCTTTGCCCAGAAATCACTCCTGACTGACCATGTTTATATATCTGTGGAGTACATCTGTGGTATTCTCCAGTCCTTGAATATGTGGTATATTGATGGAAAGTAGGTCAAAGGATATGCTAAGGTCTGATTGATACTACTTGTTAACAGATATACAGGGTTTTCTGGCACACTGTCTCCCAATAGAGTTAATATGTAGAATTCCCTAGTGAGACTATTTTCACGATTGCAGAAACACAGACACTGCTATCCTAGATCATTTTCCTGCTTCACATGTTGTTGGCTATAGCTAGCCTAAGATGGAGTCCAATGGACACTGCTATAAGTGCAGACACAAACAGATTTGTCTTGTCTATTACTTAAATGTCTTGTCTATTACTTAAATGTCTGATAAGACCTTGACATCTTGGTATAGAGAGGAAGGCTGAATTAGCATGCACATTCTTTGATCTAAGAACAACTTTTGTTTATTCTTTTGTTTTTGTTTATCTAACACATTCTTTTGTTTACCTCACCTAGACAGCGCCCCCTGCAGGTTTAATTCCTGTTTGTCTCCATATATCCTATGCTAAATATGTGGAATGTCTTTGAAGTGTATATTTTGCAAATTAATTCTAAATTGTGTTGTCTTTGATACGTGGGTATATAAGAGAGCTGAAATCCTTGCATAAGCTGTCTGCTGCCAAGATGAGCTGCTCTTCATCCTGCTGGTAATTATTAAAATTAATGAAAATACATCTTGTTCCTGAAGTTTCATCTCTGGGCCCCTGACCTACAGAGATCTCCCATTAACAGTTCTGTTTATAAGTGTGAAATCAAATAGTTTTCTACCTCTAGTTACTCGATAGTATACCTGGAATTAGAAAAATACCTCTTTCATACCTCAATATTGTTTGAAAATATGTTGGCATATTTTCTTCTGATTTTCAATGGGGTGCTGAAGATCAAACCTCATGTAAGTGACTTGCGCACTATTTGATATCTCCAGCCCTGAATGAATATTTTATAGTTATTTCTGAATCTGTTATATGAAGATATGTAAGTATATAGAAGTTGAAAATATATAAAAATTAACATCTCTTTGTGCATATATAAAGTTATGATCTTATAGGGTATGGTACTCAGAAGAAAGTACTTACCTACAATTCATGTTTAGAAGTCGAAAACTGTTAAAAATCTAAATAAAAATTTAAGCTAATGTTTATATTATCTATTTGACATCATCAGTGTTTATACAACATTGAAAGGAAATTTATTTTTTTGAGCAGTCCCTTAACCATATTGCTTTTATTCACCTTGGAGTCAATCATATCGCTAACGAAAATAGCAGAGCTATGACCTCTCCAATATAGGTGTGTGTTCTTGAATGCCAGCTGGTGACACTATGATGATACATAGCACTAATAATTGATTAAAGTGACTTCTCTTCTCGCCCCAGTGCTTACTGCTATGTGACACTTGACAATATATTATTAAAGTCCCATTGTTCTGATGATGCACTGAGACAGAATGCTACTAGATATTCCTTCTTTGAGTGATGCATTTCTCCTTCACGGGGTTGTGAAAGTCTAAAAGTGTAAAGTGTATATTCAAAGCCAGTCTAGCTTGATATTTTGAAGAACAAAATCAACTTTAAAAATTAATATTCGAAATATTTCAATGAATTCATAATGACTGGAAGCTCAGGTAATTTATGTCAATAAGTAATATATTCTGTTTTCATTGTGTGTCTTAAAAGGGGCAACTTCCTCTTGAGAAAAACAACTTAGGGTAAGAGACAAGCTGAAGGATAGTTTGCAAAATAAAATGTACCTATGGTTCTGGAAATCAATGGAACAATTTCATAGAAAGTGAAAAGGGGAAAAATAGCTACTCCATTATAACAAAGGAAATTGAAATGATAAATCTGAATGCTTACAGTTCTAAACTCATATATTTAAATGCCTGACAACAACAGAATGAAAAGAGACAACACAAGAATCTGACAGATGAAGTTAGTGGAATGGATAATAGTTATCTTTATATTTTAAATAATGGTGATAGATCTAGTCCAGATTATTTGCTAAATGTAGGCCAATATGATAATTTCAATACCCAATTTATAAACCTTTGACTTTCTAATATGGTAAATAAGTTTGCATAATCCTGGGGCAGGAGCAATAGCCCAGCATGTAGGGTGTTTACCTTGCTTAAGAGGCTGGAGCCATAGTCTAGCTGAGTGGGCATTTGCCTTGTACATGACTGACCCAGGTTCAATCCCCAGCATCCCATATGGTCCCCAAGCACCAACAGGAGTAACTCTTTGAGTGCAGAGACAGGAGGAACCCATACATATTACTGAAACCCCTAAATATCTCCGGGTGTGACCCAAAAAAAAGCAAAAGCCCCATAAAAGTAAAGTATTATTTTTAAGTCCACTCAAGTGTGCTCTTCAGTTCTTTCTCAATGATATGAAGTAGAAACGTGGAATAGGAAAAGGATCCATAGTTTTAACATAAGCACCACTCTGTTATATAATATTTTTTTCTTGTCTATGGAGCCATAATTGATCTCTGGACTCCTCATAAAGACATTTACTTAAATTTAACGTGCCTAAGTCAAATGAAATGTATTGGGTGAAAGTTGGTTTATGAATTTTCATAGACACATAATACAACAATTGAGTAAAATTGTATTCTAAGCTGTATTTCTAATAATGTGAGTCTATTAATTTTAATCACTTGTATCACTTGTCTTCCCATTGTTCATCCATTTGCTTGAGTGGGCACCAGTAACATCTCCATACATCCTGTTGCAAGCAGTGTGCCTCAGGGGCATCTGATTGTTCCAGGAAAGAAAAGTCTCAAACCATTCCTTCAGGTCATGGGAATGAGATCCATAATTGTTAGTTTTTTGGCATATTAAATAAGACATGGGTAGCTTGTCAGGCTCTTCCGTGTAGGTGGTATACTCTCAGTAGAAGGCTCGCATCTTGAGCATTTCCTGATGAAACTCAATGGGGAAAGATCAGGTTTTCTCTTGAGTGGAGTTCTGAGGAGCTGTGCAGTCTGGATGTTGAAAATGACTGATCTCATGGTTTCTTTCTAGGCTTACTGGGATGATGGGTCACAAAATGAACCTGCCTAATACTGTATACAGTGTATAAATGTGAAAGATCCTGGGAAGGACCTGATCCTAACATATAGTACTATCTAAGACTGTTGTAGTTGGTAAGGGGTTCGGCCAGCCCCTGGCTGAGTCCAACATTGCTCTAGTCCAACTAGAAACACAAGAACTTTTATGTCACCCTTATGTTAGGAGCCTTGCTAGTTTTCTCTGTATCTTCCCAATTTTAGAGCATTGTACTGCCAAAGGGTGCAACTTGTTTGTAAGCTTGAATCTCCAGTGACCACCTATCAGTATAGCTTATTAATCCGCAATTGATGGACCAGGATTTATGCTTTTCTGTGCAATAGTTGCTTGTCCCTTGCCCAGTTTCCACTACAGGTGCTAATACCCTCATGCTTTCTGATTGTGGAGATCCAGACTGAACTGGGGAATACAAGAAAAAAAAGCATTTTCTCTTTTTTTTCATTAATTTTAATAATTCTGATTTTAGAAAATCTGAATACCAGATTTTCTAAGTTTGATATTCAGAGACTCACTGATCCTGAAACTCAGAAACATGGGGCAGAGACATGCTACTGGCTCTCCCTGTGCCCAGCTGCTCACAAGGTCTCCAGGAGAGATAGCAGGTTCTAGTCCTGGCCTGCCACTCCAGCAAAGCCTCGAAAGAAGCCAGACGACCCGCCACTCCAGCAGAGCCTCACAAGAAGCCAGATGACCCCCACTCCCTGAGGGCCCCATTTTCCACATCCAGGCACCCCTCTCATCAGAACTCCACCTGCAAAAGAGCTGATCACTACAGATTGCTTGCGGCCACTTGCGTCTTGCGGTTCATCAATAAATGCTGGAGATCAGACGTGACTACAAGTGTATGCCACCTGCACAGCAGAGCTTGGCAAGCTACCCATGTCATATTTGATATGCCAAATACCAGTAGCAATTATAGACTTCATTCCCATCACCTGATGAAATGGTTTGAGGCTCTTTATGTTTCTGGAGCAAGCAGATGCTCTTGGACTCTACTAGCACAAGACAGGACCTATGGAGATGTTACTGGTGCCCACTCGAGCAAATCAATGATGAACGGGAAGACAAGTGAAGTGATTTATAAAATCCCATAGATAGCTGTGTAGTGTGTATATATATATATAAATATGATATATAAATATAATATAATATATATAAATGTATATAAATATAATATATATAAATATGATAAGTTCTTTCTCTATTTACTCTTACTTATCAAGACAGAGCCTGGCAAGCTACCCATGTTGTATTTGATATGACAAACACGATATATACGATATATATTATATATATATCGATGTATATATATATCGATATATATCGACAAATACGATATATATATCGATATATATACAATATATGATATATATCGTATATATACACACACACTATATATAGCCATTATATATATGTTTAGAAAATATATATATTTATATATAGTCACTATATATATAGCCACTATATATAGTGACCTAAATCTTATCCATAGATAAAATAAACATATATACAAAAATAGCATCTAAAATTATGAGCTTACAACGTTTTCTATCCTGAAGAAAGATTCAGAATGTGTATCATCTAACCCCAAAATAAATATATAAATAATTGAGAACCAAAATAAAATCTGGAGTTGATATGAAATGCAAATTAAAATTCATATACTTTTCATTAATAGCACTATTTTATCTAAAAGCAAAGACCACTTATATTATGCTAAAATTATTCTTATCAATATCCACCCACACAAAAGTGCCCTTCATTGATGTCACAATTTTCCTACATGTACTTAGTGCCATGATGTGCTATCAAAACTCCATAAGCCCTAAAAGTGGAAGTCTCAAGATTATAGATACTTTGACATCCAATGGATATTAGTTAGCCAGATGTGATTTTTCCCAATGTGATTTAGTGTCTCTCTCAAATTTGTGCCGTCTCTTTATGAGTATCTTTTATTTTATAACTGGTCAGTTTGAGAGAACTAGATGATGGGTTTCTGATTTGAGGTTTTTTTTTTTTTTTTGCTCTGTCTGGGTTTTTTCTTTGTTTTGTTCCTTTGTATCTCACAATTCTTCGTAGTCTTACTTAATTTGATTTAACTTTGTTTTCTTTTTGCTTTTTGGGTCACACCTGGCAATGCTCAGGAGTTTCTCCTTTCTCTGCACTCAGGAATTACTCCCGCGGTGCTCAGGGGAACATATGGGACGCAGGGGGATCGAACCCGGGCCGGCTGCGTGCAAGGCAAACGCCCTACCCCTGGGTTATAGCTCCGGCCCCAATTTGATTTAACTTTGAACTATCATTTTAGCTTTCTTGGTCCCACTGGATCCATGTAAATCTTTGATGAAATTATATTGCAATTTAAATTTTTTTTCTCTGCAAAGGGCCATAAAAATATAATATATTCAGTAAGCTTGACCTGGGTTAGATACTGCCACCCAATATGGTTCCCTGGTAGGCAGGAGAAAGCCCTGAGTATTGCTGATTGTACCCTTCCCCAAAAAATATGATAAGTTCTTTCTCTATTTACTCTTTCTTATCAAGGCAGAGCCTGGCAAGCTACCTATGTCGTATTTGATATGACAAAAACCAATATCAATTATGAACCTCATTCCCATGACATGAACGAATGGTTTGAGGCTTTTCATGTTCCTGGAACAACCAAAAAGCAAAAAAAAAATTAAATAAATAAAAAAAAAAGAAAAAAGAAAAAAGAAAATTGGTGATTAAATCTAATAGTACTTGGCCATTATCTCCAGAAAATCATGACAACTTTAACTGACAAATTAAATTTGTCATATGTTCAAATACGTGTTATTGGGAAGCTTATAGTTTTTGCCATAATAATCTTAAGAATGGATAGAGGCATTCTTTTTTTTTTCTTTTTTGGGTCACACCTGGCAATGCTCAGGGGTTACTCCTGGCTCTGCACTCAGGAATCACTCCTGTCGGTGCTCGGGGACTATATGGGGTGCCGAGGATCAAACCTGAGCTGGCACAGGCTGGCCGCGTGCAAGGCAAATGCCCTACCAGCTGGACTATCGCTACGACCCGATAGAGACATTCTTTTTTTATTAAATATTTTATTATACCACCATGAGATATACAATCACAACGTTCTTCATGTTTGGAGGTTTCGGTCACATAGTGTTCCAGCACCTCACCCTCCACCAGTGCCCATTTCCCACCACCAGTGTCCCCAGTTCCCTCCCCCTTTGATAGCCTGCCTAAATGGCAGGTTCTTTAACTCTTTTCTCTCTCCCTCTCTCTCTTTTCCTTCTCTTAGACAATGTGGGTTGCACTACATACACTTAGAGGCCATCATGTGCATATTTTTGCCTGTATTTAATGCTCATTTCTAGGTTGGTATAAATGTCCTTTCGACATTTATTCACACATGTTCCCTTTTTTTAGAGGCGTTCTTAAGGCAAACTAATTCTAGTCACTGAAGAGTTTTGTTTGGATCTGCTCACTGAATATATCATTCCCTAGCTATACTAGGGATAATTAAGCTATACTTAATATTGAATGAAATATGCCTGTATCCTAGTTCTTTAGTCAAACAATGGATTAAAAATCATTTCAAATGACCCAAGAAAAATGTTATATCTTTTTAAAATATGATATCTTTATTAAAAATAAATAATTTTTCTATTGTCATAATTAACTTAGGACCAAAATATATTTTGTATTAATATTTTTGTAGCATTTATAGCTAAATTATTTAGTATTTAAGAATCTTTGTATTCATTTATTTAAGTATTTAGTATATTAGACACTAATCTTTAAAAATTATTTGCCCAGGAAAACTAATTATTTGTAGTTCTTTTACTAAAATTCTTTCTCTTAACTTGAATATATTTTTCATAAAACAGTAGCTAATGTACATAATATTTTGTTCTTTTTCATAAATAAGTGAAAAGTATACCCACTTGACTCTGACTTTATTTGCCCTATTGGTTTAACTTATTTTGAAGTGAAATATCTAGCTTTGTGGTTAGCAATAGCACATCCTTACCAGCAGAATTGCTTGTTTGTGGAAGATTATAGGTAAATATAAGTTAATATTCTTAATTCCATACTTTACAATGTCATTATTGAAAGATCATTGAACACATGACATCCAGTTATTTATCATTTTACTCGAGCAGGGGACACAAACTTTTCCATTTGACCCTATTGTGTGCCAGTGTAGCCCAATCGCATCTCCTTGCTCCAGGAATACGAAGAGCCACAAACCTTTCATGCAGGTTCTCGACAAAGAAGTCTGATCATCTTGTAGGTGGGCAGCCATGTGATCTTTTAAGTCCCGTGGGATCCAGTTGGTAACAGCTCTAGTCCAGCAGTAGTCTCCAAGTTGCATTACATGTCCAATCCATTTGATTTTCGATGCCTTAGCAAACAAGACAACATCCCTGATTCTCGATCGTCGACAGAGGTCAGAAATCTGGATTCCTTCTCTCACTTGAGTGAGGCGTGATATTCCAAGCATGGCTCTTTCAATTCCTCTTTGGGAGACCATAGTATCATTCTCATCCTGCTTTAGTAGGACCCAGGTCTCTGAGGTGTATGTTAATGCAGGGAAAATGGTGGAGTCAAAGAGATGTGCTCAGAGCCGGAGGTTCTTTTTTCCTTCTAGCTATTTCTTCAATGCTCTTGAAGGCACTCCAGGCTGCTCTCTTACTCCTGCATATCTCAGGTGCTAGGTTGTTCATGATGTTGTGTTCTCCACCTGGGTACACATAACTGCTGCTCACAGATGTTTGTTCCATTGAGAGTGAATGGGGCCTCTGGAGCTAGTTCATTTCTCATGAACATAGTTTGGTTGAGATTCAGCTGTAGACCTATCTTTCCACATTCTCAGTCAAAGTCTGACAGCATTTGTGCTGCTTGGCTAATGTTTCGTGTTATTAGAATGATGTCATCAGTGAAGCGGAAGTGGTGTAGTTGCCGACCATCTATCTTCACTCCCATTTCTTCCCATTCTAATTGTCGCATGATGTTCTCAAGGGTGGCGGTGAAGAGTTTTGGTGAAATGGTATCACCCTACCGAATCCCTCTTTTGACATCGATTATCATTTTGTTGTAGAATGGTGAGATCCTGGTGGTGAATCTGTAATACCGCTCATGAAGGATCTTGATGTATTGGGTTTGAACGCCCTGTTGGCTAGGGCTTCGGCGACTGCTCCAGTCTCCACAGAATCAAAAGCTTTCTTTAAATCAATGAACATGAGACAAAGCAGAATCTTGGAATTCCTGCATACCTCAATGCTGGGGTCCCCGACAGTGCCTGGAAGCGAGTTCCCTTCTACCTCCGAGCCGATGAGGAATGGATGAACACTCAGAAATACGATAGTTTTAAAAGGCTTTACTTATCACAGGTTCAGGCATACAAATCAGCAAAAGGAAAAACCCGATGCTTAGGATTCCAGGCTAGAACCCCAGCCACGTGTAGGCCAAGATGGCGACCACCACGTGTAAAACTTCCAAGGGGAATAAACGCTCACAAGGCGAGATCACACCGGGAAGAAGCCCGGGAGAGCAGGAACTGGCTAGTTTATACCCCCGCAACTCAGACCTTACTCCCATTGTTATGAAAAGCAGGGAGGGTCCAATGCCCTTAGGTAATCCCTCCCTGCATCTCACCTAGGGCCTTTACTGTGCTAATGTTTTGAGCCTGTAATGCCTTTGAAATGTAGAGAAGGGGGTTTCTGAGATGGCATGTCACTGTACCAAAGATCAACACCAATGCCAGTTAAATATTTCTCCAAGCCTTCACAAGTCTCCTCTACTTCATTGTAGTTTTATATTTTATCAGGGAGCCATGCTTGTTTGTTTGGAAGCAAACAGCATTTCTCTCTGGTCTAATTACTAACGTGTCCTACGTGGCCAGGCTAATATGCTGGTAAGATCTAGCTAGTCCCACGATGATTGTGATAGCATGGGAGAATATTTATACCAGCTAGTACAGCATACATGGTCAGATAAACTGCCACATTTAGACTACCCCCTTATCTACAAAGTGATTTGGCGGGAGGCAATCCAGAGCAGATGCAGCGGCCCTTAGGAGTCCTGCAACAACTCTCCCTGATTAGTTTACTAATAAAAATTGAAAAGGTAAGAAATATTTAGTAATGTACAGAAAATTAAGATAAGAAAAAACAATTCCAATTACAAAATGATAATACATGTTACTTTAGGATCCAAACTTGTTTTTGGACCCAAAGCAAAGTTCAAGACAAAGTGTTTCTAGCTGTCTGATTAAAATGGACTATAGTTTGCACTGCCCATAATTTGTGAGAGTCAATTTGCTATATTTTATGTAAAGTTCGGGTGTCTGGAACAAAGTCTGTGGGGCTACTTCTGGAACAGCAATAGCGGTGATCATATGAGTATGAGTCTTTGGAGAGCAGCGATCAGGAACTTCGTTGAATTGTCAGGAACACTGGATCGGGTTTCAGGAACACTGGAACAAGTATCTCGAATTCTAGAACAGGAGTCTTGAGTGCTGGAACAGGTGTCGGAACATCGGTGTGATATCTTGAACTCTGGAACAGGAGTCTTGAGCGCTGGAGCAGGTGTCTGGAACATCGGTGTGGGCGTCTTGCAGGGCTTCTTCAGCAAGGGAACATTGGCACCGGTAACTGTACCTGTAGCTTAGGCGAGACAAAAACACTTTTCGAGGTTAATCACAAGTAGGGATTTTAAGGCTTTGTAGGGATCCAAGTCTGGGATGGAGAGAACATAAAGAATCTCCAACATGGGTGGAGCAGGGAAATAAGTATGAGAATTGATGATTTTAAAATTGATAAATCTAGTGGATCAGCAGTGGAGTTGATGAATGTAATAGAGGTTTGTAGTGGTCAGAAATTGAGAAGGTAGTAGTTGAGACATAACATAGACACAACATTAATCACAAACATAATGGTGGCCACCACATGCACACACACGCACACATACATTTGATCGATCAATATCTTACAGCTGTATATGTGACCCATTTAGGGTGATAAATGGTAACGAGTCAAGCGCTTCATAAATATAAAGCCGGCAAATGATGGTGAGAAAGTGTCTTTTCCTGTGAATAGAGCATTGGGAAAAATTAGTTTTGCAAATTATTAAATTTTTAGCGAGCACTGTTTAAGGAGTCTCGGAGTATTGAGCACTGTAGCACAGGTTTACTGGATTCGAATATCTCATCCTGTGAACAGAATCATTAGAAAAACAATTTTTCATTGATTTAGCAAACATTTTTGTAATGAGCACTGTGATCAGAGTCCACCCATTTTTCCACCCTGTTTTTTGTAAGAAAGAAAATATTTAGGCTGTAAGGCAAGATATTAGACATGAACCATGATCACAGACTGCAAAACAAGATCATTATTAAAATGAACCAATCCAGGAACTTTAAACAGCAACTTGCAATTTAAAATTTAAGACTTTATATTGAAAGAATTAGTTGTTTTCTGATTCTTGGAGAATTCTAGTCTTAACAAGTCGCAGAGGAACCCAGAGTTTCTTGGCAGGGTTATCGTCTGTAGAAATGAAAGCATAGCCTCTTCCCCGAATGAGGAGGTGACCTGCAATCCATTTATCATCAATTTTCACCCAGATAGGTGAATTGACTGTTTTTTGAGTTTGCATGTCTTCTTGAAAGTGACGTTCAGCCGCGGTATAGGGATCTCCTTGAGGTATATTTAAGAAGTTTAAGGTGAATAATGTTAAAGATAAAGAATCCATTGGAGGCATACTTGTTTTTCGTTGCTTTAATAGTTGAGTTTTAAGCGTTCTGTGGGCACGTTCAACTATTCCTTGTCCTTGTGGATTATATGGAATTCCTGTAATATGTTTGATCTGCCATTCCTCGCAAAAGGATTTGAAGGTTTTGCTGGTGTAAGCAGGACCATTATCTGTTTTTATGGTATGGGGAATACCCATGACGGAGAAGCACTGGAGTAAAAATAAACAAACAGATTTAGCTCTTTCAGACGTCATAGGAACAGCCCATATGAACCGAGAATATGTATCGATGACCACATGAAGGAAAGGTTTGTTGGGAAGTAAGTTAGTATGAGTTATATCCATCTGCCACAATTGGTTTGTCTGTAAACCTCGAGGATTTGCTCCTGCTACATGAGATGTACAATGTAAAGGAGCACAGACAGGACAGTTGCGGACAATTTGTCTAGCTTGTCTCCATGGGATGCCATGGTGTACATGAAGGCGGCGGGCATTTGTATGTAGAGTCTGGTGCTCTTCCTCAGCTGATTTAAATACTGGTGCTGCCAAGAGATCTGCTGCTTGGTTTCCTCGAACCATTGGCCGGGGAGTCGGCTGTGAGAATGGATGTGGGAGATGTATATAGGGAATGTTCTATTTCGGAGGAGATCTTGTAGTTTATGGAGTAGCTCCTGAATTATAGGATTATGGGCATTTAAAGAAGCAGTGACAATTCCAGGAAATAAACCAACTACATATGCAGAATCACTCACCACATTACATGGGCCAGATACATGGGATAGTAAATGTATCAGGCTGGCGAGGTTCCACTTGTTGGGCAGATTTATAATTTGTATGTACAGTAGTGGTCAACGAAGGACCTGTAATTCCACCCCTTCCTGATGAGGAGCCATCAATATAATACACTGGAGCATCAGGAATGGGAGAGGAGCGGACAATGGTGGAAATTATAAAAGGTGTCCTTTTCAGAAATTCCCAGGTTTTTCCAGCTGGGTAATGACAAGATATTTCTCCTGAAAAATCTGCTAAAGCTCTCTGAAGGATTTCACTGAGCGGTAAAACAGCTTCAATTTCTTTTTTAGGGTCAGGTAGTACAATTACATGGGGATCATGTCCAAGTAATACTTGGGTTCTTGATCTTCCCTTAATTATAAGGTTAGCTATCATCTCAAGGTAAGGTGTAGCAGTACGATTCTGCTTGTTATGTAAGTAAAACCTTTGTAATGGTCCAGATAATTGGGCTATAGCAGCAGTTGGAGACTCGGGAGTGTTGAAGACCAAGAACCATACCTTTTCTCCTGGATTAAATCTGGAGAGGTAAGATTTTTGAAGCCGATCCATGAAAAAAATCTAATTCCTTCTGAGCTATAGGAGTTAGCTGCCTTGGGCTATTTAAAGCAGGATCACCTTCAAGGGTGTGGAACAGGTTACTGAGCTCACAGTTAGGAATACCAAGGGAGGGGCGCACCCAATTGATATCCCCCAGCAGTTTTTGAATTATCATTCAAGGTTTTGAGCCCTTTCTGACTAATGGAAATTTTTTTGAGGGCGCACTGTAGTGCGGTCAAGAGTATAGCCCAAATATTCATATGGAGGCTGCATCTGGATTTTTTCCCGGAGCTACTTGTAAGCCAGCCTCTGGTAAAACTGTCATTACATCATTATATAAATTCTGGAGATCTCTGGAATTATCACAAGCTAGCAGGATATCATCCATGTAGTGGATGATGTATGCACCAGGAAATTTAGCACGAATGGGTCGCAAAACCTCATCAACAAAGTGTTGACACATCGTAGGTGAATTAGTCATTCCTTGGGGCAATACTGTCCACTGAAACCTACGTAAAGGACCTTTATGATTAATGGAAGGGACTGAAAATGCAAACCTTTTCCGATCATCTGGGTGGATAGGTATGCTGTAAAAGCAGTCTTTTAAATCTATGATAATTAGCGGCCAATCCTTAGGAATAGCTGCTGGAGAGGGGAGCCCAGGTTGTAGGGCTCCCCATGGGGGACCATAGTAGAATTTACATTCCTTAAGTCAATCAGCAAACGCCATTTGCCTGATTTTTTCTGTATTACAAAAACAGGAGAAATCCATTCTGAAAACGTTTCTTCAATATGTCCTAATTTCAGCTGTTCTTCCACTAGATTTGTTAGCGCCTCTAAATTTTTGGTATTGAGGGGCCACTGTGGTGTCCATATATGTTTGTCAGACTTCCACTGAATGCGGATAGGTAGTGGGCGCTTAACCACAGCGGCCCCAATTAAAAAGGGTTACTCCCGGTGTTAGGCTTATTATGGAGAGCTGGAATTGGTGCTCGACGGGTTATTGGACGAGGTATGTGGATTACTGCCCACCACTGCTCCAGTATGTCTCAACCCCATAAAGTTAAAGGCATAGGGGCTATATAAGGCTGGACCATGGCTACATTCCCTTCAGGGCCAATACACGGCAGCCACCTGGCACTCTGTCGGAGAAGAGAGGAGGAGATATTGCCTACCCCGCTCAGGCTATGGGACACTTTCTTTAGGGCCCAGTTAGAGGGCCAATACTTGGTGGAGATTATGGATATGTCTGCCCCTGTATCCAACATGCCTTTGAATTTCCTTTTATAAATTTCGATGGGTATAACCGGCCGCTTGGCCTGAGAAATTCTGGCAGTGTACCCAACTAGATAGTTAGCAGGTGGCTGGTGGGCTTGGTTCTGTGTGGCTGCATAACCAACAATGAAGTTGGCAGAATGGTTGGTACTGTTTAAGCCACCAGCTGTAGGGTGTTCGGACTGACTACACGGATCCTCAAAAAATAATAATAGTTTAGCAAGTGGTTCCCCTTTTTTAAAAGTCCATTTAGTTGGCACAGATATTGACAGTATTATCTCTCCATGAGATTCAGGATCCAGAAGTCCGAAATGCACCATAATTCCCTTAAATTTCAGCCAATCGCTCCCCTGAATTAAACCCATACTACCTGGGGAGCAGGTCCTTTTATCCCTGTTTTTAGCATGTAGGGGTCTTGACTTGGGTATATTGTGACAGTCTTAGGGCAGAGAATGTCGAGACTGCCACTGACTGATGGGGTAGGCCAGAGAGCATTTATTGACTGTAATTCTGTGGATTCTGATTCGGAGGATACTGGGCAGGTGGAATGAAGGAGAGTGCCCCTGGATTCAGCTGGGCCTGGGGCTGGCCCCCACCCAGTTTCCCGCATTAGGGGAGGGCATAGATGTTATTTGAGCCTGCGGAGCTTGTGGAACCTGGGAGGGGGTCCATGTAACATTTCCTATAAAGGGATTATTAGAATGTTGCCCTGTATTGATAGTTTTAGAAGATGGGCAATCTCTACGGGTGTGTCCCTTCTTTCCGCAGCTAAAGCAGGTTATCTGTCCAGATGAAGCCTGAGGCTGACTTCGCCTCCAAGACCGACAGTCTCTGGCCCAATGTTTTCCTTTTTCTGCACCTTGGGCATGGTCCAGGTGGGGCCCTCGGAGGGGTGGAGCTGCGATTATTAGAATAGTTTCTCCGATTATTTTTTATCCTTTGAAGTTTATTGTTTCTCCCCCTAGAGCTGTCTGACATTTCATCCCTCTCCTGATCCTCCTGCTGTATGGGATAAGCCTCTATATCATCCTGTGTTTTATGGGAGGTTATACCGACATTTCTACAGGCCTTTAGATACCCCATGAGGTCATCCTTTTCCTTAATACCATATAGTAATGCTCGACATTTTTGATTAGCATTCTCATATGCTAAGTTTCGTTTTAGGATTTCTTGAGTGGTTGGGTCTTGAACCTGTCTTTGGATTGTTTCACATAATCTCCCAACAAAATCAAAGTATGGTTCATCACGACCCTGGTAGAATTTTTGTATAGCTACCTAGAAATTCTGGGTCGGAACCTACTCTTTCCCACGCTTTTAATGCTGTCTCCCGAACAAATTTTAAAATAGGTTCAAGTAATGTCGCTTGTTTTGCTTTCTTTTTCCATTCACCTTCACCTTTTAGCATGGCAAAAGTTATAGTATGGCCTGATTCCTTTTCTCTTAAAGTGTCAATATTCTGGTTAACCCCATCTGCATACCACATATGCCATTGCATGTACTGTGATTTGTTTAGACAAGTATGGGCTACCGTTTCAAAGTCTCCCAATACCCACTGATCATTTTCACTCCAATCAGCTAAATATTTTAAAGTATAAGGACTTGATATTCCAAACCTGTCGCAAGCCTTCCTAAACGGGGTTATTGCCTCAATTTTTAAGTCTTCATGAATCGGTTTTACTTTATCTTTAGATTGGTCATGAGAAAGATTGCTGGGCTTTTGCTCTTTGACTCGAGCTAATCTGTTCCTCCCCTTCTTCCTCATCAGAGCTTGTAGTATCTGGCAGAGGAACATCTACCCCATTGAGGGGTATTAGCTCTGGAGAGATTTTCAGCTTGGGAATTTGCCTCCTCTGGGTTTTCCTGTTCCTCCTCTAAGTTATTAGCCACATTAGAATTCTTTTTTAGATTTTTTTTGCTGGGAATGTATACACCTTTTTCAAGTCTACAGTTTTGGGGGCGTGTTTGTGAACGGCTTTTAGTTGGTTCACGCCTCAGTATTGGGTATGCGCTAGGTCCTGATTGATAAGTTATGAAATCAGAAATCTCCCTGCGTAACACATCCATTTCTTGGTTTAAGTTTTCAAGTTTCCTATATGTTTCTTCCTTTTTTTTCTTTCAATCTTATGTGTAACTTCCAAACCTCCTCTTTCTGTCCATCTATTCTATCTCTCTGTCTGTCAATTTCTTCCTCTAAGATAGTGCTGATTTTATCGATATCCTTCTTCTGCTCTTCAAACTTTACTTCAAATTTTAAATCCTGTTTAATAATTTTACTTTCCTGTTCTTCTAATTTTTCTTTGAATTTTAAATCCTGTTCTTCTAATTTTTTCCTTGAATTTTAAATCCTGTTCTTCTAATTTTTCCTCAAATTATAAAATCTGGTTAATAATTTTACTTTCCTGTTCTTCTAATTTCTTTTCAAATTTTAAACTCTGTTTAATAATTCTGTCCTCAAGCTTTAAGACCAGTCTACCTGTAGCTTTATGATCCTCACTTATTTCTTCAATCGCTGAGTAAATCTCGTCCCTTAAGATTGCATTCAATTTATTACTTTCTTCCCTCTCTCTATTAAACATTGTCCTTACGCAAAGGTACAGTTTAAAAATCGCAAGGACCCAGATGATTTGTGAAAAGATAGAGTAGTTCTCAGAAAGGAACTTTATAGACTGGGCTATGTATGGTTCCGAGCCAATAAAAGATACAATGTATCTATACCATGAGATATCCATCATTTTACTCACGGTTCGGAGGCAGATGATCTCTGTCCGATGATAATTAGACCAGACGATGTTCGTGGTGCCCGCACCAGGGACGCCAAATGTCGGGGCGCTCTGCCGGGGTCCCCGACAGTGCCTGGAAGCGAAGTTCCCTTCTACCTCCGAAGCCGGCGAGGAATGGATGAACACTCAGAAATCCGATGAGGTTTTAAAAAGCTTTACTTATCACAGGTTCAGGCATACAAATCAGCAAAAAGGGAAAAACCCGATGCTTAGGATTCCAGGCTAGAACCCCAGCCACGTGTAGGCCAAGATGGCGACCACCATGTGTGAAACTTCCAAGGGGAATAAACGGCTCACAAGGCGAGATCCCACCCGGGAAGAAGAAGCCCGGGAGAGCGGGGAACCTGCAAAGTTTATACCCCCCAGCAACTCATACCTTCCTCCCATTGTTATGGAAAGCAGGGAGGGTCCAATGCCCTTAGGTAGTCCCTCCCTGCATCTCACCTAGGGCCTTTACTGTGCTAATGTTTTGAGCCGGAATGCCTTTGAAATGTAGAGAAGGGGGTTTCTGAGATGGCATGTCACTGTACCAAAGATCAACACCAATGCCAGTTAAATATTTCTCCAAGCCTTCACAAGTCTCCTCTACTTCATTGTAGTTTTATATTTTATCAGGGAGCCATGCTTGTTTGTTTGGAAGCAAACAGCATTTCTCTCTGGTCTAATTACTTAGGTGTCCTTACGTGGCCAGGCTAATATGCTGGTAAGATCTAGCTAGTCCCACGATGATTGTGATAGCATGGGAGAATATTTATACCAGCTAGTACAGCATACATGGTCAGATAAATTGCCACATTTAGACTACCCCCTTATCTACGGAGTGATTTTCGGGAGGCAATCCAGAGCAGATGCAGCGGCCCTTAGGAGTCCTGCAAC
>JAJIBD010025426.1:0-55481 GCA_021461705.1 Cryptotis parvus | reverse complement strand
CAGTGTAAGACTAATATCCAAGGCCAAGGAAAATGGGGTCAGGAGGACTGAATAATGGTTGGGAGCTTGCCACAGGATTATTTGTGAAGCGTAAGGGCAAGTTCTGATGGAGAAGGGGTGTAGTATAATAATGATAGATAAGAATGATCATTTTTAATAGAAACTGATGGGAATGAAAATAGGTAAAGGGATATAACTGATAACCCTTCACTGTCTGCAAGGCAAGCCATAAATCCCAAAAAGGAATGAGAGAAAGAGTTAAATAGATGGATAGATGGATGGATGGATGGATGGATGGACGGAGCGGGCCCGGGCGAGCCGGACGGATTGGACGGATGGACGGACGGATGGATAGATAGCGAGAGAGAGAGAGCTAAGTACCTGCTGTAGAGGCAGATGGAGTGGGGCTGGGAGGGAAAATGAGGCATTGGTAGTGAGGAAATGAATACTGGTATGGATAGCATTGAAACATTATATGAATAAACTCAATAATGTGCAACTTTGTAGTATAAAAGGGTTTGATACAGGACTTTTGATAGCTAGCAGTAAAAAACTACTTAGAACAATGGTTTTCTTACAGAGACTGAGACTTAGTTATTGGATTTTTAGGTTGTAGATAACAGATACACGTGTATGACTCGACTAAGGCATAAATAGAAAGAATTGTGGTTGGTAGAGAAAGGGAACATATGAAATTTAAGAGGTGAATATTACATATTTTTCTACAAGTCTAGACTCCTTGAATTCTTATAGACATATGATTCAAGGGTGACTCAGTAATGATCAGGAGATCATATTGGTGATAGGGAGTGAATATTTTTTGACACTATGCAAGGCGTTCACTGCTTCCACTCTACTATCTCTCTGGCCTAGGCCTATTCTGTCTGGGAAATCCTATTACCCTTGTTATCATGATTTATGAGTTAACACTTATTTTTAGAATTGCTTCTGTATGTCATTGATTTAGCAAGGTATATTTTGAATAAGGGTTATGTGTTAAGGATAATTTTGCTACTATAATTCTGGATCAAAAGTAGCTATTCTATAAATATTGGCTGATTGTTTAGTTACTTAATATCATGGGTTAGACAAAGATAAAACCAGGTGGGTTGGCGTTTGGACAGATAGTATAGCTTATGAATATTTGCCTTGCACAAAGCCAATCTCTGAGCACTGCCAGGAATAATCCCTGTGTACAGAGCCAGGAGTAAGCCCTGAGCATAGCTGGTTGTAGCCCTAAACTCCCTCAAACTGTAGGGATTAAAAATATGTGTGTTACATGAAAACTATTTGTCAGTACCATTGAGAAAAGGAATTATTTATTTAGAGATTAGAGATTCAAATTATTGAAAATTTATTTTGTCTGTCAATTTTTGTCTTTTTTTCAAGTTGCATTTAATTATCAGTTTTGCTTAAAATGAATCTATCATCAACTTGTTATCTTGCAAGGAAGTGTATGCTTATCTTTCTTCCCGGTGTCCTGATTTTATAGTTACTTTTGTCAAAAAGTTTGGTCACGCCTCAGATGTTACTGAGAAATTGGGAAGAGCACAGAATTGTTCTGCTACTCTTTGGAAAACTGCTGTACCTTTTATATTGGGTAAATAGACACAATTCAAAAACAGAATATACATTTCTATTCTAATACTTTTCATGCTGTTGTTACATAAAGCAAGTCCTTAGAAGCCAGGATGCACAAGAACTGCTTCTTAAAGAAGAAAGAATAATGCAAAATAAAGACATCAAAGCAGCGGCTGCTATTACATTTTATCCTGAAAGAAATAAGAAATTACAGATAGAATCAAACTTAACAAAAAGGGTTACTATTACAAATCCTCCTCAGCATTTCAGAAAGATGTCAGAAATTTTCAGGAGAAGAGAGATTTATTCAACTGACAATGGATCTATGAAATTTTCTTGTCAATGCAAACAAAAAGTAGGGGCTTAAATATGTCTCTGGGTAGCTGATATTTTGAACATCAGGAAAACACATGTAAAATGCAGTGCAGAAAAGGTCTACTGCCAGCTTTAGAGGACTTTTTAAAGATGTTATCAAGATTTCTCAAAGTACAACTGAAAGTTCAGTGTGGACTCCTTGAAAATTGGTTCACTAAAACCCAGAATCAGCATCAACCAGCATTAGTAGATTGTCAGGTCTAAGGCTCCCCATGGTGACAGGCATTGAAGGAGCACTTTATAATTTTTTAGTATTTCTATCTTCCACAGGAAATTAAAAACTCTCATTTTCTGCAGTGAGCTATACTAAGGAATGGAAAGGAAATAAAGGTGTAAAATAATTCTTCCCTTAAGGAGAAAATAATAATATAAGGTAATAATTGTTAACATCTCTTTGAGGATGATTATACACAGATTAAACAAGATTGATGACCTATAATGAGAACTATCATGTCCAATAATTTCAGTTTGAAGGAATATTATATCCTAATTGTACACCTGATTTATTTTCTGTGAACTGTGTGAAGATACCCTTCCCTCTTGGCCCTCTTGAGGTATAGAGTCTGTGTGCTGAGAAATCTGCACCATACACGAGTGAACAAACGCTAGAATGGGGGCTCGGTTAGAAAATCTGGCCCAGCATTCGCAAGCCCCTTAATTTGTACTAGGCCACTAATTTTTCATCTACTTTGACTTTCTATCAAAAGAAAGATCAAAAGACTTAATTTACATGGTTTATATAATCATTAGACAAGAGAAAACATTTAGCAAATTTCCTAGCCATAGTATACAATTCTAGTTCATTATTTTTTAAATGAATAAAATAATATCGCATCTCCAATTACAACTCTCTGCTTTGCATTGATCTTTAAAATAAAGCCTGATTTTCCCACTTACAATGATCTGCAGTGTCTTACATTTTTTCCCTTGCTCAGCTCTTTTCTACATTTCATAGTTTTCAACCATCTTGGCCCTTGCTATAATTGAATGGTGCTAAGCATTGGTGCCCCCACAAACACTGAGGTTTTACTTCCTGATAAAGGTTTTTCTTCCTTTATCTTTATCTTTTTCTTCCTTTTCTTCCTGATAAAGGAAGAAAAACCTGCCTGGGTACCCTGTGAGAGAGATCCAAGAAGATGGTTTGGGTTGCACAAGTGGAAAATCTGAGTTTAATCTCAGTGATCTTGACCACTGCTTAGGCTGGTGAAGTTAAATGGGAAAATATTATTTTTGTAGTAGTAAATCATGAATTCTGTTGTTCATGTGAGCAACAAGATAGGTTACTACTTATTTTTAAGGATTTAGACCTATTCTGATAGCTCTTAAGTCACGTCACATTTCAAAATAAAATTTATGTTGTTTTTAGCATATCTTCTGTTTTCATTATGTATGTATCACTTGTATCACTTGTCTTCCCAATGTTCATCGAGATTTGCTTCGGCGGGCACCAGTAACATCTCCATACATCCTGCCACATTCTAGTGTAACCCAAGGACATCTACTAGCTCCAGAAACATGAAGAGCCTCAAACCATTCCTTCAGGTCATGGGAACAGGATTATAATTGTTACTGGTTTTTTGGCCTATCAAATATGACACAGGTAGCTTGCCAGGCTCTGCTGCGCAGGTGGGATACTCTTGTAGTAGCCTCTCATCTCATGCATTTATTGATGAACCAACAGAGAAAGATCAAGCTTTTCTGCTGAGTGGAGCTCTGATGAGCTGTGGAGTCCGGATGTTGAAAAATAGGGGCCCCCATGGTGTAGGGGTTCCTCTGGCTTCTTGTGAAGCTCTGCTGGGATGTTTAGTGAATTTAAAACAAACAAAACCAATAATATGTCTGTGTATCTTTATAAATTCCTTCAGTGTAAGAAAATATACACAAAGAGATGGTACAGTTGATACTTGCCTTACGTGCATCTGTCCTGGACCTGCTCTTGTACTACATATAATCCCATGAGAACTTCCAGTAGTGATCCCTGAGTGTGGAACCAGAAGCAAGCCCCAAAATAGAACAACAACAACAGCAACAAAATAGGTGTTTCAAGGAATAGATGAGTGAACATAAAAGTAACAAATATCTGTCTACAGTAGTGGTTATATAAAATATCTGCCATAAAGTAACTACATGGTTACTTGTTGCAGGACTCCTCTAAGAGCCTCTGCATCACTCTGGATTGCCTCCTGCAAATCACTTCATAGATAAGGAGTAGTCTAAATGTGGCAGTTTATCTGACCATGTATTCTGTACTAGCTGGTATAAATATTCTCTCATGCTACCACAATCATCGTGGGACTAGCTAGATCTTACCAGCATATTTGCCTGGCCACGTTGGATCTCTAAGTAATTAGGCCAGAGAGAAATGCTGTTTGCCTCCAAGCAAGCAAGCATGGATCCCTGATCTCAAAGGCAACTAAGATACAAAACTACAGTGAAGTAGACAAGACTCTTTGTGAAGGCTTGGAGAATTATTTAACTGACATTAGTATTAGTCTTTGGTACAGAGACATGCCATCTCAGAAACCCCTTGTCTACCCCTATAAAAGCCTATAAAGGCTTTTCCAGGCAGATCTTGGCTCTAGACATTAGCATATAAAAGGGCCTAGGTGAGGTGCTGGGAGAAATTATCTGAGGGCATTTGACCCTCCCTGCTTCCCCATAATAGTGGGAGGAGGTCTGAGTTGCAGGGATATAAAACTACCCTGCTTCCTCTCTCAATCTCTCTTTTGGGCTCTCTCTTTGTAATCTCGCACCCTTCTTGGGAGTCTTGTCTTTGTCTCCTCTTTACAGGGCCTTAATACGTGGTGGCCGCCATTTTGGCCTACACGTAGCTGGGGTTCTAGCCTGGAATCCTGGCACAGGGGTTTTCCTATTGTTGATTTGTATGCCTGAACCTGTGATAAGTAAAGCCTTTTAAAAACTGCATTGGATTCCTGAGTCTTCATCTATTCCCGCCAGCTCGGAGGTAAGAGGAACTTGCTTTCCGGCACTGTTGGTGACCCCAGCGGCATCCCCAACAGTTACTCTCTGTGTGTGGGGTCATATCCTGTGGTGCTCAGGCTTACTCCTGGTGGTGATCAAGTGATCATGTGATGCAGGAACCAAACTTGGGCTTTGGTATACTGTGTATGCACTTCAACTCATTGCACCATCTCCCCAGTCATAGATAATGCTTTAAATAGTGTCTGACTAGGAAAATTTTCTTTAATGACCACTACTAAATTTTCCACTTTGTAAATCCACCATGAATAATTTAATATATTGATTTTTTTTCTAACTTGCGTTTTCAAGAATTTGTTGCTTTTAAAGAGCAGGATGACTACCAAAATAATTAAAAGAAGAAATGGAGGACTTTACTCTTGGGACAATATATTGCTAATTGAAGGGAAAAGTGACTGCTTTTTGTGTAAGAATAAGTACTTCGAATCAAAGTTTAGAGTCAAGCCTTGATAAACCTACTGGTGTTTTGAGACAGGTCATATGGAAATGATCAAAGTGATTGTTAGAAAAATTAAATGCTCAGTGCTTACTAGAAGACTGACATACTTTAATTTACCTGTTGTTTCTTGAGAAATAAAGCTTTATATATCACTTTAACGATTTTAGTTAAATTCATATTTCACACAGTTGATGCTTCTATATTGAATTAACTTCTATAATTAGTAGTTTTTTCTTCCCCAATAAAATTTGATTATTATAGTTTAGACATTTAAATATTTATGACTCATAGTGTCAGTTATGCCATTAATGTGAAAATGATGATGTTTTTACTAAAAGAAATTTGAGTCAGTTTCCTATTAACACTATAGCAGAAGAAAATCATGTAGCTAGTGAATTTGTTTAGCAGCCTACAAGAATATATGCTTTTATTGTTTGAATTAACCTCAAATGATACCAGTTTTCACACTTTTTTGAGAAAATTTCATTAACTTTAAGAGAAAATTTTTATACAAATTCTGTTTGGTAAATGATAAAGCTAAGTTATGCCCAAGAAATAAAGCCTGGTTGGAAAAGAAGATTCAAAAGAAAGTAGTCTTCATAAAGTGTATCATCAAATTTGAAGATTTCCTAAGTAGCAGAAATATTTTTACAACATTTCCCTAAACCAATTGCATTATCTTTGCCTTATCTTAAATTCTAAATGAGGGCAAGAGAGATAATGCAGTTGTGATCTTCATCCAATATAGTAAGGTATTAACCTTACATGCAACTGACCATATTTGGTAGATGCCTCTAACCTTCTATTGTCCCCTAATTCCCACCAAAAGTAATTCATTCAGTGTGGCAAGAAAAAATACCACAAACAATTCAAAATGATTTGAATTCATATAAAAGGATTTGTATATTTGATTTTAAACATTTATACTATGTATTGCGGGTAGTTATAAAAAGTACTAAATTCTTACTACTGATTTGCCATTTAGTTATAAATGCAACTTCCTTAAGATAAAAGGACATGATGAAATTTGCTATAGGAATTTTGATTGTGTTTCTATTTTGGTTAAAATTATTTAAAAAATCTTTTCATTTCTACTTCTGGTTCCATCAATAGCTGAGAATTTCAGAAGAAAACTTCAAATAAATAAATCCTTACTGAGTTCTTATTATGTTGCATGTTATTGTGCCATACTCAGACTAGTTTATAATTGCATTCTAGTACCTTACAGTTGTATTAGTGAGAGAGATTTTATGTACATCAGACTACAGACAATAATCTAAGAGTGACCAGCTGAAAATAACTAAACACCATCTTGTATGACAAATATAATTATAAACTTAATGCAGGAAAGGTTTAGAAGAAGTGAATTTGAGACTAGACCTTAAAGGCAAAGTTGTTCTCTAGAGATTGATAAATTGGAATGAAATAAATGGCCCATAAAATCTTAATTGAAATTGTTGAGAACAGAACAAATGTTATTGTAAGAAACTTTGGAGGTCAGTTAGAAACCACAGAGGTCAGCTAGCTTGGAGAGAAGGCAGAAGAGGAGAAAACTTCTACAGATTATTTTAGATTTGATGCTGTCTCACTTGTCATGTATGTCCTTGTCCAGAAAGAGGTTAGACTCTATCTTTTAATCATAGGGAGGTTAATAGCATGAGGATTTTCTTTCATAATATATATGACTATAATTTCCAATTGATCCACATGTGTGTTTATTCTGATCCAAACAGCACAGTACAATAAATTCTATTTTTGGTGGGGTTGGGGTTGTGAGTGGGGGCTGACTCCTGGCTTTGCACTACTCCTTTGCTTGGGGGACCATATGGGTATTGGGGATTGAGCCTAGAGTATCCATGTGCACAGCACATGTCCTTCACCTGTACTATCTCTCTCACCCTGGACAATAAATTCTGAGAGTAGTATTTAAGTGGATTTTCTTAACTTAACATTTTACAAAATTTCTGAAGAAAGTTGTGACTTTTATCCAAGCCTTACAGTCTTTTTCTGTATTAGAAATCTTGAATTAAAAGATTAAATTTTAATCTTGAATTAAAATTTATCCAAATATTTACACAGACTTGTTATTTGGATTTAAAAAAATCTGGTTTCCAAATGATTCAAGTCAGGAGTAAACCCAGAGCACTGCCAGGAGTGACCACCAAACAAATTAACTGAATGATTAGAGTTTTTGGTCAATATGTAAATAATATATAATTTTTTATAATTCAGTCCATTTGAGGAAACCTGGTAATTGATTGCAAGATTCTAATTTTACTGGAATCATTAAAAGGGAATTCTCTGAAGAGAGTAATGTTAAACACAATTTTGCATATGGAATTTACTGACATTTACTCAGAAAAAAATATATAGGATGAAAGTTGAGAAAAAGGTTATTAGCAGATTAAAATTGTATGGAAATGGAGAAAGTATTTTAGAGGACAAAGTCTTTGTTTCTGTTCCCTGCAGGAATCCCTTATGTTATAAAATCTGTGTGTGACAGAAAGTGATTTGACTGCTTTTTTTTTATAATTCTTTCTAAGTATTCCCTACAGGGTTGGTTTATTTTAATATGTCTACAGGATGTTTTCAAAGAATGCTCAGTAGCATGAGAGAAATGATAACAATATGAATGGAAGATGGAAATAAAATTTTAAATACAGTATTACTTCCTATAATTAAATTAATCTAATATATACAAAATGAATTTTAATAGTCACAACCACATTTGGGATTCTTAAGTTATAATTTATTATATATTATAACTTATGAAAATTTTCTCTCCTTTTCAAAGTTTTAATATTGAACATTTACTCTCAAATGCTTGTGGGAAGGGCAAGGTCTACTTATTGTCTTGGTACTTTATTGAAATTTTGGTGTTATTCTTAATTAGTTTTATTATAGATTATTTTTTCTCATAGAATTTTATTTATATCAAGAAAACTAGTCCTGCAATGATTTATTACTCACTTAAGTTAGTTTGTATTATTCTACAGAAATGGTCTAAATTGCCCTGAAGAATAAATAAAAATTTTTGTTATTGATGCTTTTTAGGTCAAACCTGGAAATACTCAGGGGTTACTCCTGGCTCTGCACTCAGGAATTACTCCTAGTGGTGCTGGGAGGACTATATGGGATCCTGGGGATCAAACCTGGGTCAGCTGCATGCAAGGCAACTTCCCAACCCGTTGGACTATTGCTCGGTCCCTAAATAAAATTTTAAGTTTGAGTGTTGCCCTTTCTGATGGCTGTATAGATAGTGATTTTTTCCTGATTATCTTACAAAAAAATATAGATCTATTTAAGTTTGTAATTTATATAGTAAAGTATAACATGATAAATCTGTTGAAATGATAATGTAACATAACAGATAATCTAGCAACATTGGCTAGGATGAGAAGCTTATATTGACAAATTTAAATTATAAATGCTGATTTCATTCAGCGGCTCCTGATTTTTGTTATGTAGATGGGAAACTTTGGGATATGCATCATCTTACCTTATCACTAAGTTAAATACCTGGTTGTGGGTCATTTTACTAGGTGGATGCTAGGAGCCTTGTACTTTGAGACCAGCATGGTATCAAGATTTCCTTTATCAATGGCTGACTGCTCAGGTAAAGTAGGAAGAATACAAGGACTAGTAAGGTAACAAGAATTAGTATCCTAAGTTAGTATACTGGAGAGAGACATTGACAGAGAAGTAACTACTGCAAGAGATGTGGAATCTGGGCAAAGAAGTTTTTAAATGAAGGATAGTAATTAGCTTTTGGTTTTGGTAAAAACACTGGAACATTCAAATAAAGCTCTAGGGACTTTTTTTTGTGCATGTGCCTAGCTGAATAGTCTAAAGAAAAGCCTTAGCACGTGTTGGTTCTGTCCTATCCCCTACAAGAGGGCCTGGAGAGAAACAAAAGCAGGAGGAGGAAGCTGGCAGGTTGGCAGGTGGCTGCTAGCAGGCTGCAGTTGGTTAAGTGATTCTGTAATGCTGCCTCTAGCCACTGCCATGAGCCCAGACAGGTCAGGGAGGCTGGAGCAGGGAGATTACCACTTCCCCTGAACCCTGGAGAGAGGCAAGAGTAGAGAGCAAAGCAGGAGAGCTGCAGCTATGAGCAACAATGCGACCTAGTTTGTGAGAGCAAGTGTAATGTAGCCCCAGAGAAAGCAGAGCTACAGAGCTTCAGAGAACTGGCACGGCCCTGGCCAACAGAAACAGGCTACTAGGGTGGCTGGTCCCTGAGAGTCAAGCTCAAAGAAAAGAGGGTGGAAAAACTCCTGCCAGTTGCTTTTAGCTAAGGTACAGCTGTCCTGGACCCCTGAGAGCTTTGGAATTCTTCCGGACCTGAGGCTCTCCCCAACCCTTAGACAATGGAGGGCTTGGAGATTGTCAGAGAACAAAAAAACTGCAGTAACGAAGCAGCTATGTGTGCAGCTCTGATGCTAGGGTTCTCTTCTGTCAGTGACTTCCTGCTTGGCTGCTTTGGCTCTTGTAGCCGAACAATGTTATAGAAAAAATCATTAGATGTTTTAGAGCGGAAAAAATCCCAACAACTCAAGCTGGTGTTTGATGGTTGACCATGTGTAAAGGTGATACATTGCATGTGGCGAATCTTGGATTGATCCTGACTTTGTTTAAGGGTTCCTGAACACCTCCAGGAAAGATCTCAGTGTAAAGAGCCAGGAGTGAGCCTCGAGCACAGATGGATGTGGCCCAAACACCACATCCCCTGCAAAATTTTGGTGCTTGGGTAAAGGGGATTCAATAATATCTTAGTTGAGGTGAGTGGTATAATAAGAAACAAAGCGCGGAATGTGTGCAGTTACGGATAATAAAAAATGTGTTAAGAGAGATGTCTGTGGGCTCTACGACACGGATCTTAGTTCAGAAGGGCCTAGATCAAGTTTCTTGTGGTTTCTGAAAGCACTTTGGTCTGAGGAACTTTTATTAATATTGGTTTCAAAGACAATAATCAGATCTAATTAGGTTTTTAGCTTTGAATGCACATTAGAATGACCTGGAGGAATTTATTTTACTTTTTTTAAATTTTAAATAAAGCTTGTTTTCTATTTTTTTATTCTTTTAAGTATTTTATTATACCACCGTGAGATATACAATTACAAAGATGTTCATATTTGGGTTTTAGGCACACAGTGTTCCAGCACCCATCCCTCCAGCAGTGCCCATCTCTCACCACCAACGTCCCCGGTTCCCTCCCCCTCCCCCATCCCTCCTCCATGGCAGGTTCTTTATTTCTTTCCCTTTCTCTCTCTTTCTCTTTTCCTTCCCTTGACCTGGAGGAATTTAAAAACTCTCTAGTATCTATAAACCCAAGACCAAATAAATCAAAATCTCTGGGGTGGTAGCAAGATACCAGAATTTTTTAAAAGAGTTTCTTAATTATTCCAATGTGCAGGAATGACTATGAACCAGCTTTAGAGTTTGTTAAACCAGATAAGCATCACAAAATTTCTGTTCTGGAGCCTGGGCACTGCATGCAAAGATACGCCACCTCTAGCACCATCTGCATATAAGGTAGAGTCAAATTCGCCCTCCTCCTGGGCTTGATCATCTAATGAACTGAGGTCTGTGAAAAGGCAAACTGAAGCACTCAAATCATTCTCATGAGTGAATTTGTGTACATTAGCCAGTAGATAGTAAAAAAAAAAAAGAAAGTTTCACCCAAGAGCTGAACAATCACAGTTTGAGACTTTGTTTTTGCAGGACAGCAGGTCACCATTCAAGTGGCAATTGATTATATATACATTTCTCTGAGCTCTCCTTAAGAACTTTTACTCTTTTTGAAGAACATCAGGTGAAAGATTCACAGCACAAGTTTTCATGGTTAATTAGCTGTTAGAATCACTTCCAGAAATTGAATATGGAGAAGCAGATGGACTTGAGGCTCACCTTGGTGCAGTAATTTGTATGCCCCAGTCATTAGTCTTGGTTGTTAACAACATCAACTAAAGGCAATACAATCTTATATTTTTTGCTGATTTTCCATTTGGTTGCTAAATAATTTAACTCCAACAATTTAACCTAATTTCTCTTAGAAAAAGAAAAAAAATTAAATGAAGTATTTACATCAAAGCTATTTAACTTGCAACCTGTTGACACAATAATCTCCTGTAATTGGTGTAATTTCAGAAAATACACCTGATTGCTTTGTTTTTAAGTGCAAAGACAGAATTGATATGCTCTGCTGACTGAAAGATCACTACTTGCAAATTAGAAAGAATACAGATCTTTCTGGTTTCTCAACAAAGCAAGTTACAGAAGATTAAAGACTTAAACTTTTAGATTAAAATCTCACATTCTTAATTTATCTCTTCAAATGTTATTTTCTAAAAAAAAAAAAACCCGAAAACCCGAAAATGCTTTCCTTTTTGTTATTAAAGCAGTGATCTTTTCTACATTAAAAAAAAGACCTTTATTCCACACACATGTAGTACTCTGACTATTCTAAATCTTATTTACTAGTGTTATGGCATTTTGAAATTAAAGTATAATGTGGGCTTTCCCCTAAACTCTTCCATTTTGTTAAATCTGTGATTATAAATGGCAAACCTGACTTAGGAGAAGACAGAGATTCTTGCTACCTTCCACCATGTGAAAATGTGTGTTAAGCTTTCTATGAAAGAGGATGTTGCTTAAATTTAACTTATTATTTTCCCAGTTGGAGTGACAAAGAATGCTAGGTGACCTTTGTGGGATTACTTATTGTTTCTGTGAAAAGTTCCCTCCTGTGAAGCAGAGAAAATAACTACTGAGTTTAAGACTGTGGTGAAACAGTGATTCTAAATGAGACATTTAGTTTTGGTGTTAAAACTCAGAATAAAGCCAACCTTTACAAAAAAAAATTTTCAGGACAATTTTTTTTTTTGGTTGTGTATTATTGTGTCACACTTTCAAAGTCTATCCCTAGTCTTCATCTCATCAGGCTTTTGCATTCACATTAAGTATAATGATAAATCAGAATTGCTTCTAGGCAAAAGGTTGCAGACTACAGTTTAAATTTCTTTTTTCAAGTGCCTGCCACAGAACCGTGCTGGGGTTGGGGGAAGGAAACTGGGGACTTTGGAAGAGGGAAGCAGAAACTGGTGAAGGGACTAATGTTGAAATATTGTATGCCTGAAACTCAGTCATGAATAATTTTTTTTGTAATTCACAGTGTAAACACTTGTATCACTTGTCTTCCCATTGTTCATTGATTTGGTTGGGCGGGTGCCAGTAATGTCTCCATTCATTGGGAATAAGGTCCATTATTGTTACTGTTTTTGGCATATCAAATACACCACGAGTAGCTTGCCAGGCTCTGTGGCTCTGGATTCAACCCAGGGGTCCAGTCTTTTTCTAGGTCGGATCATCAACCATCCAGGGCCCACAGAGCAGAGCCCTGGGTGTAGACAAGCCTGTCTTCTGTCTGCCAGCTGCCAACACAGCCGGAACTGCAGCCACACCTGGAACACCTCAAGGGGCAGGACACCTGGAGGGGGCAGGTACAGTGTACTAACTTTGTAATTTACAGTAATTCAAATCAAAATATTAATTAAAAAGGATTTTTTTTTTTGCTTTTTTTAGGTCACATCCGGCAATACTCAGGGGTCTCTCCTGGCTCTGCACTCAGGAATCATTCCTGGCGGTGTTCAGGGGACCATATGTGATGCTGGGGATCGGACCTGGGCCGGCATGGGCTGGCTGCGTGCAAGGCAAACGCCCTACCCACTGGACTATCGCTCTGGCCCCGAAGGTTTTATTGGCTATGCCCACTGGTACTCAGAGTTCTGCTGTGAGCTCAAGAATTACGCCTGGCTAGGTTTTTTGGCATTCTGGGTGCCAAGTCCGAACTGGGTCAGCTATACACAAGTCTTACCTCCTGTACTATCTGCTCGACCCCTCTATAAATTAAATTTCTACCTTTTCTTTTTCGCCTTTCTTTCTTATTCCTCCACAAAGCACATATGGATATCATCTCTGACCACTCTAATGTACACAGCATAAAATAGAATTTCCACCTTAAAATATAAGTATTCCAAATGCCAAATAACTTCTCTCTCAATTACTTTTTGTTATAAAAATCACGTTTGGACTCTAACATCAAATAAATTGCAGAACTCTAAGGATATGAATCGGAGAGTGTTTAAATTAAAAAATTTCCATGTGACTCTAATGCATGTCCAACATTTCGCTTCAGCTTTCTGGAACTGTGAGTTCCCGTGAATGGTCTTGGTGGACATGATGAACTCAGATAGTCTCTCACCCTGTTCGTTCCTCTAGGCCAGGGGTCCTGATGTGGAGTTCTTCAGCCGATCTTCTTGGTCCTATCTTGGCATTAAAATCACTGACTATGATCTTGTAGAAGGTGTGATCTTTTTTTATAGAACTCCTCCAATTCCATGTAGAATTTCTCAATTTCATCTTCTTTGTATGTGGATGTTGGTGCGTAGACAATAAAGATAGAAATTGCTGGCAGTGGGCCACATCTCTTCAACTGTAATCGTCCTATTCGGTTTGTTAAGCATTCAAATGAATCAATGTTTACTGCCATGTTCGTGTTGACAAGGACACCAATGCCACCGACGCCTCTTTCGTTGCATGTTCCAAGGAACAATTCGTCTCCGGTGTAAAATACAGCATGATGCAACTGACACCTCCCTCGTCTCAGTCAGACCAATGATGTCGTACTTGATCTTTTGTGCTTGCAGCATCAGATCCTCAATATATGCTTCTGATGCCAGCATACGTGCATTGGAAGTACAGACAGTCATTTTTGTCCTTCTTCGTTTGGCAGCCTAGGATGGCCATGAAATTTTATCAGGCACTGCTTGTTTGCCTTTCTTACTGCTGCCATATTAAGGGCTTTTTCGGGTCAGGAAAATAAACATTTCTGTTACTGGATTTGGCATATCGAACACACATTGGACAGCTTGCCAGGCTCTGCCATGTAGGCGCTATATTCTCATTACTTTGTGGAGCTCTCTCAGAGGGGTGGGTAGAATATTTACTGTAATTTGGAGGTAAACGCAACAGGGAAAGCTGGTTTCTGCTCTGCCGGGTGTACCTGTGTCTTAGGCTCAAGCATTCCTGGGCTTGAAATACTCTCCTCTGAAGGGCAGGTCTCTGCATGGTGAGTCCTTGTAGGCTGGGTTTCTGACAAGCCAGGCTGGAGACTGGATTAATCTGTGGGCTGGGACTGGATTAATCTGCTGGGTGGAGATCTTACCAGCTGCAGAGTGTGGATTGTGAAGATAGCTGCCAGCAAGGTGTGGGGTTTCTCTGGGTTCCTCCAAGGCTCCATCGGGATGGTGGACTCTGGTCAGAAGTTGCTCTCGTGGTCCATGGAATGCAGGGGTTCAACGGGGAAAGCTGGTTTCTGCTCTGCCGGGTGTACCTGTGTCTTAGGCTCAAGCATTCCTGGGCTTGAAATACTCTCCTCTGAAGGGCGGGTCTCTGCGTGGTGGGTCCTAGTAGGCTGAGTTTCTGACAAGCCAGGCTGGAGACTGGATTAATCTGCGGGCTGGAGACTGGATTAATCTGCTGGGTGGAGATCTTACCTGGTGCAGAGTGTGGATTGTGAAGATCGCTGCCAGCAAGGTGTGGGGGGTTTCTCTGGGCTCCTCCGAGGCTCCATCGGGATGGTGGACTCGGATCGGAAGTTGCTCTAGTGGTCCATGGAATGCAGGGGGTTCAATGGGGGAAAGCTGGTTTCTGCTCTGCCGGGTGTACCTGTATCTGGCGGACAGTTCCACAAATGAAATTGACCACATCACCTCAATTGACGGTTTTGTCTGACCGATGTTGCTGTCGTCCCCAAATTCCAAACAGGATCGGACCACCGTCCCCTTCATGCAAAATTCTACTTCCTGCAACGGGAGAAAAGGCTGCAAAGTTTAAGAAGAGAACTCCCCAGAACGACCACCAACTGGGAACTCTTTGGCACCATTGCAGCAACATGGGAAGATACCATTATTGACAACATCGATGAAGAATACAACCTACTGGTTCATCACCTCCATGATTGTGCGAAGAATGCTGAGAGAGAGAAAGACACAAAAGAACGCCTGTCTTCAGAAACTCTCGAGCTCATTCGCCAGCGTGGCAAAGCGCGAGCCTCAGGAGACCAAATGCTAACGTTGAAGCTTGCTAAACGGTGCAGAGAAGTGATAAAAGAAGACCTCAAAGACAGAAGACCAGAAATACTGGAAGATGCAGCAGAACCCGGGAAAAGCATTCACACTGCCCGCCTGTCCTTCGCCAACTATGAGACCAAGATGACTGCCCTCCAATGCCCTGATGGATCTATGACATCTTCCAGAAAGGCAATGGACAAGATTATCCAGGACTTCTACTCAAATCTCTTTGATAGCCACATCCACCTGCCCACATACCAAATTCCACAGGATGGATATGTCATTCCCAACGTTCTCCCTTCTGAAATCCGACATGCCATCTCGTCGGTAAAGAAGGGAACAGTACCAGGCCCAGACAAAAGTCAGACCCGAACACCTGAAGAATCTCCCGTCGGTACTCATCAATACACTAGCTTGGCTCTTCACACGCTACCTGTCCGAATGCAAGGTGCCCTCCCAATGGAAAACCAGCAGGACAGTTCTACTGTTCAAGAAGGGAGACATTCACAACATCAGCAACTATTGCCCCATCTGCCTGTTGTCCGTCATCTACAAGCTGTTTACACGAGTCATCCTGAACAGGATTAGCAGAACACTAGGTGAAGGACAACCATGCGAGCAAGCAGGCTTCCGGAAAGGATTCAGCACAATCGAACATATCCACACAGTAACGAAGCTCATCAAGGTTTGTAGGGAGTACAAGATGCCGCTCTGTCTCACGTTAATTGATTTACAGAAAGCCTTTGATTCTGTAAAGACTGAAGCAGTCATCGAAGCCCTAGCCAAACAGGGTGTTCAAACCCAATACATCAAGATCCTTCATGAGCTGTATTACGGATTCACCACCAGGATCTCACCATTCTACAAAGAAGTGATCATTAATGTGAAAAGAGGGGGTTCGACAGGGTGATACCATTTCACCAAAACTCTTCAGCGCCACCCTCGAGAACATCATGCAACAATTAGAATGGGAAGGAATGGGAGTGAAGACAGATGGTCTGCAACTACACCACCTCCGCTTCGCTGACGACATCATTCTAATAATACCAAACATTAGCCAAGTGGCACAAATGCTGGCTGACTTCGACCGAGAATGTGGAAAGATAGGTCTACAGCTGAATCTAAAGAAAACTATGTTCATGAGAAATGAACTAGTTCCTGAGGCCCCATTCACTCTCAATGGAACAAACATCTCTGAATGCAGCAGTTATGTGTACCTAGGTCAAGAAATAACATGATGAATGACCTAAAACCTGAGCTGTGCAGGAGGAAGAGAGCGGCATGGAATGCCTTCAAAGGCATCGAAGAAATAGCTAAAAGGACAAAGAACCTCCGGCTCCGGGCACATCTCTTTGACTCCACCATTCTCCCTGCATTAACATACACCTCAGAGACCTGGGCCCTACAAAAGCAGGATGAGAATGCTATTCGGGTCTCCCAGAGAGGAATCGACAGAGCTATGCTTGGAATATCACGCCTCACTCAAGTGAGAGAAGGAATCCGGAGTTCTGACCTCCGTCGCTATTCCAGAATCAGGGATGCTGTCTCATTTGCCAAGGCATCGAAAATCAGATGGACTGGACATGTAATGCGATTTGGAGACAACCGCTGGACTAGAGCCATTACCGACTGGATCCCACGGGATGTCAAAAGATCACGTGGCGCCCACCTACAAGATGGTCAGACTTTGTTGTAAAGACACTGAAGGAACGTTTTTAGGTCTTCATATTCCTGAATCAACCAGATGCCATTGGGCTACATTGGCTCATGATAGGGTCCAATGGAAATGTTACTGGTGCCCGCTCAAGCAAATTGATGAATAACGGGATTCAAGTGATCAAATGATCAAGTGACTCTAATGCATAACTTTGACCAAATATCAGGGTTTAATCAAAACCATAGATTCTAATGTTTCAAATTCAAAATCAGCATATTGGTAAAGAAAATATTTATTGAAAGGAATTCACATACATTACTTATAAGACCCAGACTAGTAAGATATCTTGTATCCAGAGACTAAAGGAAAATTGCAAATAAACCAACATCTGTTTGTACTGCTATAAAGTTCCTCATCATCATGACATTTATTTTCTTTCATTCCAGATACTAGGATACTAATAATAATATACTACATATTTGACGTTCTATTTTCCTTGTATCTAATAGCTTGGTGTCTGTTAACAAAGACTGACTTCCCTAGTTTGGTGAGGAAGCTTTTATTACTTTTTATTTATTTATTATTTATTACTGTCACAAAAGTGACAGTAAAGTTATCTTTTCCCTTTATTAGTTCCTATTAGCATAGTGATATCTATTTGCTCAGAGTTGGCTATGTTCAGTATATTGGAAAGTATGTCCTCCAAATTTAAATACTAGGGCATGATTCTCTATGGCTATGGAACCCAAGTTCAAATTCATACTTCCTAAACTTATTCTCCTTTAAATGTTGGTACTACTATTAGAAAATAAGCAAAACACGTAGGTCCTTGTTTTTGAAGTAATAATTTGTATTTATGTGTCTGTTGAGGAAAGAAATCTTTTCTAGAAAGTTATATCTAAGTGCCAATATGTTCAAATTAATTGTTTCAATAACAAATTGAGATGAATGCTTGCTGAGATTCAAGGTACAGTGGATATTTCATACCTGCTCTGGACTTTTGTTGAAAAAAAATTTTAGTCAAACACTTTATACTCTTGAAAGTTTTCTCCTTAATCTCGATGACCAAAGATTTGTAAACTAAATATTTATTTGGATACTCAGTCTTGCCTGTTATAACAATGTAATCTATAATTTTCAGGTTGTGAGCCACTTGTCAATGAGATACAAAATAGGTTTTGTGTTTTGAACCCCATCCCACTGCTATAACCTCAGAACCCACTGCTTTGTGCTTATCACCTCAAAAGAAAAGGCCAAGCCACAAGTCGCTAAGCACTTTATCTTGTAGGTATGCAGAAGAAGGAAGTTAAATTCCATAGAAGAAACTAGACTCAACTAGCTTCGGCTATAATGGATGGCAATGCTGACCCATAACTAACTGTAATATTAAAATTATTCACAGTGGTGATTTGATATACTAACAATACACATGGTTCCCATGCAGAAGCAAAAAATTTCTGTCTGCTGGGCCTGCACATGTAAGTTCTAGTATCTCCCCACCCTTACTTGCTCAGATGTCATGACTTTATCCCTCTTCTCCTTAATTTATTTGGGAGAGTGTGGTCTCCCAAGTGGCTTTCTGGAGATCTAAAGTCCCTTCTCAATGATTCTAGGATGACAGGGCTGGAGGATGTGTGCTGTTCAGACCATGTCCATTGTTCGTCCCAGTCCTACCACGTTTAGAGGACCATGTGGTAATGAGGTTCAAACTAGGTTGGCAACATTCGAGACACATACCTCAAGCCCTGGCGTCTTTTCAACCCTTCGATCCTTTAAAGAACTCTTTCCAATCTTTTCTGGGTGGGTCAGTCAGAGAACATGCTATCCTGTCAACTTATGCAGATCCTTACAAGCAATAAACACAGCCTGAATTTCTCTTGGTCTCATGTTCATTTCTATCATACTGATAGTCAAAGAACCTTGGGTCACTAACAAAAGCTATGGATGCCTTTTAAAGTCCTTCGAGCTAAGTGCTTTCTAATCATAATTATCTCAATTTAATAGTTAATGTATGTGAATCATTTATAATCAAAGCACAGTTTTATTTTTATCTTCCCTGACCATGAAAGAGGGACAGTGCTATTGCCTTCATCCTTGAGGAAATCTTGGCAAGCTAGATGTTTTTGTTCATCTCTGATAATGATGTTCTAGGTTTTCTAAGTTATAAATAGTATATAAATTCACTAAGTAATATTCTCAGTACATATCTATATAATTTATGTTTCAGCTTTTATTAAAGATTGTAATTCCCCCTTACTTACTGAGGTGTTTCCTAAAATGAGTGATATATTTTAGGAAGTCTATAACAAGAAAAGACAAAAGGCCAAAAATCTTTGAGAACTTTTGCCCTATTGGGAGGTCTAGCTGTTGGCAGTTTCTTTTGCTAAAAACAATAATAACTTCTGTCTACTCTTGGGAAGAAAATACACATGAATGACTAGAGTTTGAATCTAATGCTTCACATCTGCCAAACTAGTACTCTACTGTTGAGCTTCATTCCATCCTCTTTAGGTTCCTTTTTTTTAAAAAAATTTTAATGATCATATTCTCGGCCAGAAAGATAGTGTTAAGATGCTTGCCTGGTATGAAGCCACCCTGATATGGTCTCCTGAGCACTTCCAGGAGTAGATCCTGAGTATTGCTGGGTGTAACCCAACCACCAACAAACTAAATAAATAATCCATATTCCTTCTTACCTCATTTCTTCTCCTACTTTCTAACTTAAATTAATAGAAATAGGTGAAGGGAGATAGATAATGATAACACAGAGATAACTTTGTTGGGAGAAGTTCATGTCATAAACCCTCTTCATGATTGGTATGCTGATAAATATTGCAGGCTGTTTTAAAAAATATGGGTGCTTTTTTATGTTCAGGTGCTTATGTGTGTACATATACACAATGTGTTTTTTCCTGAGGAGTGAATCTCAGAGGGGTTTTCCTTCTGTCTCTCATATATACAGTATAATTTATTCCACCACATTTTATTCTTCTTTTGTCTTGGGTAGTTCATGCAAAATTTTTTATAGCATTTCCTGATAAAGTCTAGTAAATTAGACCTAAAATGCATTCAGCTTTGATTTTTCTCATTAACACTCGATTCAACTTCTTGGTCGTGGCTCTGAGTGAGAAGACCAGTTATGATACACATATTTACATATTTATCTGCTACTCTGAGACCCTGAGAAATTGTAACTTCAGACTTCTGGAAATCAACTTCTAGGAACTGAATGTAGTACAATCAGAAGTGTTTGTTTCAGGTATTTGATAAACACCTCTCATATTTAACCCATTCCTCTGGCAGGAAGATGGGAATTTCTACTAATCCATTTTTTTTGGAATCTACGCTCTATATATTTACCCAGTTTCTTATCTCTATTTTTACTGGGGAATCCAGTAATTGTTGCTTTTTAAGTGTATGTAGACCATGCTTCGCCTTGGGCTTTTGAATTTGATATATTGTGTTTTTAGTCTCAATTGAAATTAAAGCAGACTTATATTTTCACATCCTGCTACATGCACACTTGCCCTGGGAGCCTCCTATTTTTATCTCTTTCAAAAACTGTATATACTAATAGGCTGGTAAAGTAATTCTTGTACAGTATTTTGAACCATTCCAATTATGACTAGAAGAACCTTTTCTAGTTAATTAGAACTGCATGGCTTTTTAGTCTAACAAATGCAGTTTTTCATAGGTTTTTTTTATTACTCACTTGTGTGAGGAAAAAGCTATTTGAAACAAATGCTATAAAAAGATAAGGTCTAGTGGGAAATATGAAGCCCTGCTATAGGAATCATTTTCTGTGGATTGAATCTGAAGAGTTACGTTTATTTTATAAGGTCTCCAGAGGGTCACATGATTTAGATTAATGTAAGGAACCAAATGGCAATAGAGTACACTGGGTCTGTCCTAAATCATGAGACTGGAAAAATACTTTCTAACTTTTCAACTTTAATTGGCCTTCAGTGCCCAAACATCATAGCTCACATTAAATGGACCATGTGAGTTAAAGTATCACTGTGCTTACCTGGCATTCATATTAGGGTATCAGACTTTACTAGCTTTGTAGGATTTATAAAGATAGGCACTTGAGTTTTTAGTAACTGTGATTATATTTATATACAGTTAATTAATTTTAGTCTTTGTAAAAAGTAAAATATTATTCCTTACTTGCAAGGTGTATAGCGTTTTAAGCCTTATATTATGACCCTCTGTATTTTATCCCTTAAGGTAAGTTAGTATCAAAATTTAGAATATATTTCTGTACCTTTATGCCAAGGATTACATATAAAGTAATTTAAAGGATTACATATAAATTAACTTAATATTAATGGATTTTTAATATTCAAGCTTGGCCAGTTATTTAGTGAATTTTTTATTGTTCAGAAAAATATGATCTTAATATTTATCTGGAATGGAATTGGAGTTTGATGACCTTAGGAAACAATTTAAATGACTATCAAACATATATTGCTTTAATAGAAGAGCTGTGGCTGGAGCGATAGTACAGCAGGTAGGGCATTTGCCTTGTACACTGCTGACCTGGGTTCGATCCCCAACATCCCATATGGTCCCATGAACTGCCAGGAGTAATTCCTAAGTGCAGAGCCAGGAGTGAACGCTGAGCATTGCCAGGTGTGACCCA
Source organism: Cryptotis parvus (assembly GCA_021461705.1). NCBI lineage: Eukaryota > Metazoa > Chordata > Mammalia > Eulipotyphla > Soricidae > Cryptotis > Cryptotis parvus. The sequence continues at coordinate 33,654 of JAJIBD010025426.1, read as the reverse complement.
AAAAAAAAAAAAGCCAAAATAAAGAACTTAGGGCTGTGTTCACAGTGTTAGCTGGCATTCTTCTATAAGAGGGACTGGAGAAATAAAATATCTAGGATTTCATAGCCGTGGCAGAGACAGAAGTTCCTTCATTAGTTTAGGTTTGTATAATCTTTTTTATTTATGCAGTTTTCCGGACTTCCCTCTCATCAGAACTCCACCCAGGGGCCGGAGCAATAGCCCAGTGTGTGGGGCATTTGCCTTGCGCTTGGTCGGCCCATGCCGGCCCGGGTTCGATCCCCGGCTTCCCATATGGTCCCCGAGCACCGCCAGGGGGAATTCCTGAGTGCAGAGCTAGGAGAAACCTCTGAGCATTGCCGGGTGTGACCCAAAAAAAAAAAAAAGAACTCCACCCAGCAGACCAGCCTATCACAGCCCAGAAGTGGCTGCGTGGTTCATCAATAAATGCTGGATTTAGAGGTATACAAGAGTATGCCACCCACACGGCAGAGCCTGGCAAGCTACCCGTGTTGTGTTTGATATGCCAAATACCAGTAACAATTTTAGACCTCATTCCCATGGAATGGTTTGAGGCTCTTTATGTTCCTGGAGCAAGCAGATGCCCTTGGGCTCTACTAGCATGAGACAGGACATATGGAGATGTTACTGGGGCCCGCTCGAGCTAATCGAAGATGAATGGGAATACAGTGATACAGTGAAAATATTCCTACAGGGTGATGGATAGCTTAAAGGGTCTCGGGTCCCTTAGCACCACAGTCTTTCCCAAACATGTTGCTAGACATCATGTGATATCACAGGAAACATGTGACTGTGCATATCTACCAAGACTTTGGGAAAACATAGCATTAATACATTCAGCTACTGAATTTTGGGTTATTTAACTTCACTTAGTTTGGTGAATTTTTTGTTTATTTTAAATTGGCTATTTCTAAGAAGTTCAGAATATTACCACTCTCTTAGAATTGAGGATATAAAGTTGAATAATATAAATAATATTATTTTAATATTATATTTTATGCTAAAAGGTCAGAGTTATTAAAACATAGGACTTTATAAACAGTACTGTATTATCCATTATAATCATGCTTAGTGAATGTGATTTGTTAAGAGATTAAATGTGATTGTGTATTACCAGAACAGGTTTATTCTAATGAACATATGAAACTAATAAAACTTGCTTATTAGAAGGTTTATTATTTTATTTGTAAAGAAACATAGAAATTCTACATTACTTGACTTATCAATTAAGATAGTGATGCCAAGAAATGGGATGTTAATGGCATATTGAGAGGTATTTTGTGGAACAGTGAGTCAAATTTCTATGTGATTCAGAAGCACTAAGCTTTAGGATATTTGTGAGAAATACAGACTATTTGGCATTTAACAAGATTAACAAATAAAATATTTTAATAGTTATTCAAGAAATATTTTATTATGTTGTTTAAATAAAAGTAACTTTAGAAGTACCTCATTTGTATTTAGTAAACAATCAATAAATATTGGTCATTGGTATTACTGAAATTTGTGTCTACTAAAGTTTCAAATGCTATTATAAAAGTAGATCACACAGTAGATTTCTTATAATTTTAATAAAAATAATATTATCATATAATAAGGAGAGCAGTTAGTTTAATATAGAATTTAAATTTTTGAAAAATGTGTATGCAAGATAGTTCAGTTGTTACTACCTTTCATATGGCTAACCTGTGTTCGATTGCTGGCCACCATTATGTGGTTCTCTGAGGACTACCAGGAACAATCACTGAGCACAGATCCAGAAGAAAGCCCTGAGCATTGACAGATGTGAACAAAACTGTCCCCTTGCCAGATCTTCAAAGACAGTGGTCATATGTCCTTGGAAAAGTTGGAATAGATAGTATCAACATAAAATTTATGCTTCATATATATTTCAATGCACAAATTGATGATGGGCCAGTTTGTTTATTAACCATATAAAAAGTTGAGAAACAACGCATTTTGTGTGTAAAACTAGGTATAGTTTTTATTTTAAATGAAACTTGAGAGTTCAATGAGGTTCTCTCTCTAGTTAGATTTTTAAGATTTATCTGAAGCTTAGAAATAGACTGGCATATTGTTGTCAATCACACAGAAATGACTACTACATATAGTACTTGAAATGACAGACAGGGAGTGTGTAAAGTTAATTGAAAAATAGTCCACAAATGAAACATTTATAGAATGAAGAGATGTAACAGAATTTTGAAAAGTGAGAACAAGTCTAATCTGAGACTAAAGAAGTGGCCAATTATAGTGGGCTTAGAATCTCAACATATTTCAAGAGGAATTGGACAGTGATAAGTAAATTTATAGATACTATGTATAAGAGCATCTATAATTTTACTTTCAAGAAGAAAAATTCTTTTCCTAGAGCTATGCTTTCCTGTGCATAATACCATGACTTAATTTATTTGGCATTTCCAGGGCCTAATACTATGTCTTATACTGTATTTCGGTCCTTTAAGATTCATTGAGGATTTATACAGAGAAAGAAACTATAAGTCTTATGGAAACCAAGATGACTTAAAATGTTTCTTCCCAGATAGTTCTGTTATATCCCCAAATATCTGTACTTTTTATACTAATTGGGTATGAAAATATATCTGATACATTTTAATCTGGTACATTGCACTTAGGAGGGAAAAAAGAAAAGCTTATTGTTAAACAAACCCCTCTAACACCTAACATAAGTCAGTCATTTTAATTGTTTCCTTTCTCTATAGATTTCAGTCTTGCATTGATCCCTCCTAAAATCTTAGTTTTGACATTCATCTTTGTGATCCTGACCTTTTTCTTCTGGTGTTTTCATCCTCTTAATTCCATTTATAGAAACCCCTTTTTGTTATATTCCTTTATAGATTGATTAAATGCTATGTATTTGGGTATTAATTAATTAAGTCCCTGGGTTTTCTTGTTTTCTAGATCTTTAATATCTCGTCTGATGTTCCCATGATCAAAACTGTTTGGTGTTACTATCACTATATATCTTATTTCACGTGCAGACTAAACATTCTGAAGAAGGCTGTGTTCTTTGTTTTGGTTGTTGTTTTGACTGAGTTGTACTTTCAGAGGTTGCCTTCTCTCCATTCTACTAAGAAACCAAAATATTTAAATTCTATAGTGATAAATTGCAAGATTTTTGCCTTTTCTTATAACCAATTAGTATTTTTTGTGGTTTATGCTATGTTTCTTTATTTGATCATCTGTTCTTGGACTTCTGGGTTGTTTCTATATTTAGGCTATTGCTAATAGTGCAGTCGGTTTTAGTTTATACTTCATTAGTGCAAGCCTACCCCACATCCAAGATGTTTCCTGCCTGTATATTTTTTTCAGGGGTTGGGTTTTACTATTGATGCTCAGGGACTATTCCTGGCTTTGTGATCAGGAGTGACTCTGGAAGTGCTCAGGGGACCTTATGTGATGCTGGATATTGAATCAGGGTCAGCTGCACATAAGGCCTTACCTCCTGTGCTATTATCCCTCTTGTCATTTTCTAAGATTTTATATCTTGTCATAACTAACCTAAATTCTTTTTCCTACAAATATTTCATGACTTGGTTTTAAGGCATGTTCTTGTCACACCATAGTCTCTTTCTATGGTATCTTTCTTATTCTTGTGACACACTTTTTTGTTTTTTATAGATCTACTGTATATTCAAGGTATAAATGAATTATTACCCTATGGCTGATTTGAACTCAAATGTTTTCTGGCACTGTGTGATGTCTCATACATCTTTTCATTTCTATCAATACTCTCTGATAAAGATTTGGGTTAATTTTATTCTGTGCATATGAAGTAATTCTCATCTAGGTACTTTGTTGAGGTCCTAAATGGAATCCTGATTTTTGCACAGGCCCTCTCTTTAAGGTGCCCTGGCTTACAAATTATAATGACCCTACCTAATTCTAATCTTGTCTCTAACTCAAGATTATTGCTATGATGTTTGGCTTGCAATTGTCACTGGGAAATCTGCCTGTCATTGTCACTGGGAAATTGTTCCCAGATACAGAGAGTGCAATTACAGGACTTGATTTAGGAGTTTCCTTATTTCAGAGGTTACACGACTATATTGAATACTGTCCAGTGCTGAAATTGGTTGTTTATACTTTTCTAATTTTATGGTAAGTTATAAGAGGAGGAATAGTTTGATTAGAGATATTCCATCAGAGTCAGAAGCAAAAATTCCTCTTAACAAAAATTCCAGTTATTCATTCTTGAAATTTTGAATCTTTTTCAATTCTTTCCTTCTCACCAGGCCTCCACCACTAACTATATACTTTGATTCTTCTTTTCAGTGCTATTTATGTTAATCCAGTAATGTCTGTATCACTGCCAGCATCGTTAGGCCATCATTCCCCAAGTCTCTGTGCTGGAAATATTATGTTTCCTACAGTTGATACATGAATTTTTTTTATTTTTTTTGATACATGAATTTTTGATTACCTCAGTTCTTTGCTAATTACACAGTTTGCACTATTTAACAATAAATTTATTTTTTTTGTGTAATCATCACTGTTCTTATGATATTTTCTTCTACCGCATCTTATGTGTTCCAGTTATTGGAGTATACCAATACATGTGAGTAATTTATTGTTGTATGTTACTTATAACAAATATGGATATTCAAGTAAGCAAAATGAGGTGATAAGTAGTTGACAATAAAAGTAATAACAAAATATATGGAATACCACTTAAATTAATTAGAAATGAAATCTAGATACTGGAGAGATGCTACAGAGTTAAGGCATTGCATGAGGTCTACCTGACTCTGTCCCTCTAATAAGCACTGAGTACAGAGATAGTAGTAAGCATGAGCACTGCTGGATGTGGCTAAAGCAAAAACAAACACAATAACCAAACATACAAATTAAAAATTAATTAAAAAACATTATGGGCTCCATGAGGCAGCATGGTGGGAAGGTACATTGTGGTTGAAGGGTAGGATTTTTAGTGACAAAAATTTTACAAAGTCAAGAAGATTTCTCTTTGAGTAAATGGAATGCAGTTAAACAATGTTTTATTTGCATGAAGGAAATACAGATTTCTTCAATGTGAATTAAAACCATTTTTCCATATCATTGTGATTGGTATATTTAGCATATCCAAGACTATTATTCTCTGATTTTGTGATTTTTTTTTTCTGTAAGGACTCAGAACTCTACATGTAGTCATGCTCACACACACTGATGTGTTAGTACAGCAAAAGGATTGAAAGTAAAATTAGCAAAGGGAAAAGATATATGAGATTAAGTTCCAATGAAACCTTTTAAAGTTCACTGGCTTTTAAAGTGACCTCTTCCGTGGAGATACTGAGGATGCTTTTATTTTGAGGGAGGCCTCTCAAGCAGTGCCCTGAAAAAAGGTACCTCTACCAACAATTCTCAGCCAATCAATGTCAGCCACATGCAAGGCAAGCACCCTAACTCCTGCAGAATCTTTCTAGGCCCCATGAGGATGCATTAGATTCCACAGTAATGAGTTGTTATGACAGGTGTGAAATGTTACATGCCAGGAAAACTCATTAGACTCAGTGCACAAAATCTTGTTGGGGCTGGTCATGTTGATAACTTCTGCCTAAACTGCATCAAGCTTCTTGACTCTCAAATGGAAATAAAGTATTCAGCATACTCCATTGTTTTTACCGAGTTTATGTGTAGTGAATGACTCTTACCTAGTGGAGGTCTCAGTTTGAATGGAAATGGTTGAAATGATAGAATGGTGGATAATGTCCTTCTGAAATCCAAGTTCCCAGGTGTCAGTTAAAGTCCAAGTTTTTCAGCAGTCTTTCTAAAAATATATTAATTCTCTGCATAGTGGTGATAATAAAACTTGTAGGTCAACATGTTTCCTAACTTTTTTGAAGTATTACATTTGCCGTGCATTTTGTAATGTCTGCAAAAGAAACATGTTGATATATCTGTGATATAGCCTATTGATATAGGCTGTGATATAGACGGACATTTAATTTATACCTGATTTTATAAACTCAACTTAGGTACTTTTTTTTACAATTTTTCAAGCAATGTTTTGCTACAGTACATATTTGCCCTAGTTAGGTGTTGGGAATTTCTGTTTTGGATTTCATTTTGAATCTCATCTCTAGTCATTATTTATTGATCTCATATCATACCTAAGTTACTTTGAAGATTAATGGGAAAAATGTTCACTTTGAAAGATCTTTTAATGTTAGATTGAATTTGCTTTTACAGTCACTCACACATATACTTGTATTCTGCAATTCTGATTAGGATTAAAAATAATATTTATGGAAAGTAAAGTTTTAGAAATATTTTTAAAGATTTAGTTTTAAGATAATTCTAGTTTTGTCTTTGGTTCTAGTTTGTTTCCGAACAGTTTACCTCATAGGGAAATGTAGATCATTTTTCCTAGATCATTATCTCCATCCACTATTACTTATGGGAAGTGTGAATAGCCAGGGAGTGAGTTAGGAGAGTCACAATAGAGACTAATTTTCCCAATGGCCCACCTTAACCCAATCTGGGAAGGACTGGGATAGGGCTAGTAGTTGGGACTTGTAAAAGTTTTCGGCAAGCACCTGCACAGTGTGGACACTATGTTTCAACAGTTATCAAGGCAGTCATAAAGTTACACATGAGGTTCACTTGATCACACAGTATGGCAACTTATTCCTACCATTTGAGTTTGGCGGAGAGTGGGGAACTGGAGCTCTCAGGTAAGTGCAAGCAACATATATATTTTGGGTCTTCATCTGGCAATACTCAGGGATTACTCCTGGCTATGCACTCAGGAATCACTTGTGGTGGTGCCTGAAGGGAACATATGGAGTGCCAGGACAGAACCTGGGTCAGCTGTGTGCAAAAAAGTGCCTTACCTGCTATACCATCAATGGAATACTAAGCAGTCACTAGGAAGGATGGAATCTTGTAACTCACTGATTTGCATGTAATTGTGTTTCATGTAAAGTGAAAAAAAAGCAGAAAAACATGAACAAAAACAGACACAGAAGTAACAACATAGTCAGGTGAGAAATAAAATTGTTAGCAGTGTTCTTGATAAAAAATATCATGAAGGGTACCTTTATAAGCTACTGTAATGGGTGAGCATTAGAATAGAGATACTGTTTAGCCATTAAAATAAACCCCAATTATTTAGCTATTCTTTCTCTTACAATCCAAACACTTTACCAAACACATACACACTCTACATGGTAAAACAAAATTTAAAAAAACTTTAGGATAACATTATAACTTCCTAATAAGGTCAAACCATTGTCAGTATGAATCTTTTTCAGTTTGTGTTCTATTTAGCTGGCATCATGATCTGGGAGATGACGATGCAGAGAGGAAGTGGAAATAATTTAGGGTTATAATACCATTTTATAACTTGTTAATGATAATAACTAAGTTACTGTGTACTGTTTACTAAATCTCTCAATTTGACAGGACTCATAATAGGAATGCCCCGTGTATCATGGGGCATATACACGGAGCAGATACATGGGGCAGGGCTGCTACTGGCTCTCCCTGTGCGCAGATGATCATGAAGCACCCAGGAAGGAAGGTGGGTCTAGCCCTTTACCGCCATCCCAACAGAGCCTTACAAGAAGCCAAAGTAAACCCCACACCATGAGGGCCGCCATTTTCAACATCTGGACTCCACAGTTTGTCAGAGCTCCACCCCACAGAAAAGCAAATCCAAGCCCTGCTCGTCAGAGTCCCACCCTAAGCAAGGTCTATTTCAAGCCCAGTATGCCTGATCCAAAGACTCAGATACACGGGCAGAGCTGCTACCTGTTTCACGCTGCCACTTTGCTGCCGCGCAGTTCATCAATAAATGCTAGTATGCTATTAATAGTATCCCACCTACATGGCAGAGCCTGGCAAGCTACCCATGTCATATTTGATAAGCCAAAACCAGTATCAATTATAGATCTCATTCCCATGACCTGAAGGAATGGTTTGAGGCTCTTCATGTTCCTGGAGCAAGCAGATGCCCTTGGGCTACACTAGCATGTGACAGAACATATGGAGATGTTACTTATGCCCGCTCAAACAAATTGATGAACAATGGGAAGACAAGTGACACAAGTGAATAGGGATGCAGTATAAATTATAACTTAATAGAGCTCTTATATTTGAATACAAGTTTCCGTCTCAATGGAAAACCAGCAGGACCATTATGTTGTACAAGAAGGGCGACATTCACGACATCAGCAATTATTGCCCCATCTGCCTGTTATCTGTTGTCCACAAGTTATTCACTTGAATCATCCTGTATAGAATCAGCAGAACACTAGACAAAGGAAAACCGTGCGAGCACGCTGAGTTTCGAAAAGGATTCTGCGTGATCGACCATATGCATATGGTGACCAAGTTCATTGCAGTTTTGCAAGAGTTCAAGATGCAGCTCTGTCTAACGTTCATTGATTTAAAGAAAATCTTTGACTCTGTTGAGACTGAAGTGGTCATTGAAGCCCTAGCCACATAGGCCATTCAGACTCAGTACATTAGGAACTTCTGTGAGCTGTGTTACGGATTCACCACCAGGATCTCACCATTCTACAAGGAAGTGATCATTGATGTAAAAAGAGGGGTTTAGCAGGGTGATACCATTTCACCGAAACTCTTCACTGCCACCCTCGAGATTGTCATGCGATGACTGGAATGGTAAAGAATGGGAGTGAAGATAGGTGGTCATCAACTACACCACCTCCACTTCACTGATGACATTGTTCTAATAACACCAAATATCATCCAAGCAGCACGAATGCTGGCTGACTTCGACCGTGAGTGTAGAAATGTTAGACTGCAGCTGAATTTCAAGAAGACAATGCTCATGAGAAACAGAGTAGTTCCTGACGTTCCTTTTCCTCCCAATGGAATGAGCGTCTCCAAATGCAGCAGTTATGTGTACTTTGGTCAAAAACTCATCATAAAGAACAACCTAAAACCTGAACTATGCAGGAGGAAGAGAGCGGCATGGAATACCTTCAAGAACATGGAGAAAGTGGTAAAGAGAACGAAGAACCTTCGGCTCCCATTACAAATTTCAAACTTCACCATTCTTCCTGCACTAACTTATGCCTCAGAGACCTGGGCCCTACGAAAACAGGATGAGAAGACTGTTTGGGTAGCTCAAAGAGGAATTGAAAGAGTTATGCTTAGAGTATCATGCCTCACTCAAGTGAGAGAAGGAATCTGGAGTTCCGACCACCTAGATGATTAAGAATCAAGGATGTCTCGTTTGCCAAGATTATGGAAATCAAATGGGCTGGACATGTAATGCAAGTTAGGGACGACTGCTGGACTAGAGCCATGACCGACTGGATTCCACACAATGTCAAAAGAATGCATGGCTGCCCAACTACGAGATGGTCAGACTTCTTCATCAAAAACCTGAATGAATGGTTTGAGGCTCTTTGTGTTCCTGGAGCAAGCAGATGCCATTGGGCTACACAAAATGGAGGCGTTACTGGTGCCCCCTCGAGCAAATTGATGAACAATGGGAAGATAAGTGATAACTGATAAGAATAGAGCTGTTAACAAATCCAGAAAACAATAAAAGAGAAAAAACCTTTTTACTATGAGAAAATGAAAGTTTGAGTCAGGCATTTAAGTCAAAGGAAGAATCATTTACTTTAATCCTTGTAGTATAAGGACCTATTAAATTATTGGCTGATAAACCTGGATACAACCGAATAAGCTAAATATCTTAGGGAATTAAAAATATTATAGAAGCTTTGTGCAAGAGATCGAATTTCTTATTGAGATTCATTGAAAAAATGAACAATTAAGCAGTTGTCTTGATATTACAAAAAGACAAAAATCAACAAATGTTTGTTTTAAAATCAAGCATAACTTGGGGATTTTTTCAATATCTCTGGATTAGAAACCTATCTTCTCATTACTTGAAGATAATTAGAGTTTCTGAATGATAACATATTTTTTTAGATCTTTTTACATGTGTTATTGAATATCCATTACACAAGTTAACTTTCCAGTTTCTGTTTCATGATTTCCTCCATTTTCACAAGCACTCAAAATTAGTTGTACAGTTACTGCAAATTTCAGGCTAGCTGGATAGGCCCAGTATATGCACTTAAAAATAGCAAATGGTCAAATCTGACCTTTGGATTCTGACAGCTGATGGGTAATTGCATTGAAATCATTACCTTCCCTTAGAGGGAAAGCTTGCTGAACATTGACCCCCTGCTTAAATAAAACGGGGTTATTTTTCCCTTGTCAGGTGAATCTTTTGACACTCTGATAGCAAGTGTCATTACCTCCTTCTGGCTCATGGATTGCAGAATTCTCTCTGAGTGTGGTTTAATAGCCTGAATTGCCATGAAACTTAGAAAAAAAATTTTGTGTGTGTGCTTTGAAGATTTTGAATTTTACTTTTATCCATAGAATTAAGGAATTGGCTTTATATGGAAGATGCCACAATATATATTTTGACATATATATGTATATATCTTGACTTAACACCTTTGTTTTGATACATTTGTACTTTAAATCTATATGCGTGGTCTTTAGAAAATATCAGTGAAAAGTTAAATATTTAATCAAAGGAGAATTATCCTTTGTAACTTTATTTTTAACTTCATCCCCTTTTTATACCATTTTTAATTGAGTAATGAGATTTGAAATTCTGGTAATTATTCTTTTCTTGCATATATCATTCAAACACCACCCAATCACCAGAGTGGCCACTTCTTTCCAGGCATCACTCTAAGGCACCCTCCTATTGACCCCTCCTCCCATGTAAGTTCAGCTCTGTAGATAAAAATCTCCAGTTCAATGACTTTGGCCATTTTTTGTTCTCTTAATAGAGTTACACTATCTTTGATCAATATTTGCTTTAAAATATCACCTAAGAGTACTATAAAAAGAGGAGCAATTCTTTAAAAAATGTATTATAAAAACATGAGATAGACATTTACAAAGCTGTTCATAATTGGGTTTCAGTCATACAGTATTGAAACACCCATCCCTCCACTAGTGCATATTTACCACCACTAATATCCCCAGATTTCCCACCCCTCTCCAGTCTGCATCTAGAACAGATACTTTTCCTCTTCTCTCTCTCTCTCTCTCTCTCTCTCTCTCTTACTCTGTCTCTTACACATTGTGGCTTGTCATACATACATTTAGGGGTTATCATGTTTATCCTTTTGCCTATATTCATTGTTCAGTTCTAGTCTGGCGTTACCATTTCCAACATTTCCAAAGGATATATTTCTTTCCCACAATTGAATGCAGTCATTTTATATCTGTCCCTTTCCTTCTGACTAATTTCACTAAGTATGACAATCTCCATGACAACCCATTTGTAGGCAAATTTCATTACTTTGTTATTCCAGACAGCAGCATATTATTCCATTGTGTAGATATACCATAGTTAATTCCAGTCTTCTGTTCTTGGAAATACAGGTTGTTTCCAGATTATGGCTAGTGTGAATAGTGCAGCAATGAATATAAAAGTGCAGATGGTGTTTCTGTTGTGTGATTGTGGGTCTCCAGGGTATATTCCCAGGAGTGGTATTGCTGAGTCAAATGGGAGCTCACTATCTAGTTTTAGGTGTAATGTCCATATTGTTTTCCAAAAAGACTGGAGCAGTCAATATTACTACCAAGAACCGATGAGAGTCTCTTTCTCCGCACATCTGCACCACACTGGTAGTTCTTGCTCCTTTGGATGAGTGCCAGTCTATGTGGTGTGTAAATGATATATCGTTGTTGTTTTGATTTGCATCTCCCTGATGATTAATGATGAAGAGCACTTTTTCATATGAGAGAATTCTTACCTCTTTCTATATATACCCAGAGAGAACCATGTAATTTCTGTTTTCCACAAAAAATTAGCAATAGGTGACTGTTATTATTATATAAATAATCCTAATTTCTATCGTTGAGACTTGAAAAAACTTACCTGTAATATATAAACATAAGTATTGAATACCAGGAGGTATTCAGGTATTCCAGTATTCAATACTTATGTTTATATATTACAGGTAAGTTTTTTTTCAAGTCTCAACTATAGAAATTAGGATACAATAGAAACTCGAGTGGAGTTTTGGGCCCTGCCCTTTCCTCCGCCTCCATGCCAGTTGCCCCAGAAGAGAGAGAACCCACCTATGCCAGACCCACATGAACCTTGGCAGGTGGCCGCTTTGCTTCTGCGTGATATTTTTATAGGATACTGAATTTTGCATAAGGTTCTTCCCAATTTCTTTCACATTTATACATAGTAAACAGTTATATAATGTTTTAACTGATACCAGTAAACCTGGCAAGAAGCCAGAGCAAACCACACATCATTCAGTTAGTCATTCTCAACATCCAGACTCCATGGTTCCTCAGAGCTCCATCCAAGAGAAAACCTGATCTTCCCCCTTTAAGTTTCATCAGTAAATGCTCAGGTTGAGAGCTTTCTACTGAGACTATACCACCTACACGGTAAAGCCTGGCAAGCTACTGTGTTTTATTTACTTTTTATGCCAAAGACTAGTAATTATTAAGGACCTCAGTTCCATAACCTGAAGAATGGTTTCAGGCTCCTCCTGTCCCTGGAGCAAGTAGATGCCCTTGGATTGCACTTGCTTGTGACAGGACTAATGGAGATGTTACTAGTGCCCACTTGAGCAAATCGATGAACAATGGGAAGACAGTGATACAGTGTGATACAGTGAAGTATTGAATATAAAAAAAAATCTGTCAAAGCAAAGGTTATAAAAATTTATTAAATCTAATACTAAGAAATTACATCTTAGTGCATACTTTAAGTGATAAAACTTATGAACTAAGTGGCATATAATAATACATTCCACTGTTCCCAAATACAGAATTTCCTACTTTACCCTTACTTGTGCATCTATAGCTTTTTTGAAATTTATTTTTTAAAATATAAAATAAAATATAAAAAAAACTTTAATTCTCTATATCTTAAGCCTTTTTGAATTATTTACTTTTTCATTGTTGTTAACTATATAAATCTGACTTCAGTAATTTATTTCTTATTGTTTGGCAGTTAAATCCCAGAAAAATTCAGTGACAAGATAATCTTAAAGAGAGTGAGTCAGATGTATTTTCTACATACTGCATATCTGTGTATTTTCTCCTTTAAAATATTTTTATTTATTTATTTTTATTTTTTTATTTTTAATTTTTTATTATACCACAGTGAAACATACAATTATAAAGGTATTCATAATTGGTTCTTGGTAATACAGTATACCAGCACCCATCCCTCCACCAGTGCCCCATTTCCACCACCAATGTACCCCACCCCCTCCTGCCCACCCCCCATGCTGCCTTAATAGCAGGTACCCCAGTTTCCTCTCTTTCTCTCTCTGTCTCTCTCTGTCTCTGCATCTCTCTCCCTCTTATTTTACACATTGTGGCTAGCCCTGCAGGTATTTAGAGTTTATCACTTAAGTCTCTTTGTGTATATTCAATGGTGAGTTTTAATCTGCCATTACCATTTCCCACATTTAGTAAAACACTAGTATCTATTTATGTTGTATCAATGAATGCAGTCATTCTATATCTGTCCTTTTCCTTCTGACTAATTTCACTCAGCATGATAGTCTCCATGTCCATCCATTTGCAGGTAAATTTCATAATTTCATCTTTTCTGACAGCCGCATAGTATTCCATAGTGTAGATGAACCACAGTTTCTTTAGCCAGTCCTCTGTTCTCGGGCATTTAGGTTGTTTCCAGATTCTAGCTATAGTGAATAGCGCAGAGATGAATAAAGAAGTACAGATAGTGTTTCTGCTATGTGTTTTTCAGTCTCTCGGGTATATTCCCAGGAGTGCTATTGCTGGATCAAATGGGAGCTCAATATCTAGTTTTCGGAGGAATGCCCAGTGAGCCACACCTGGTGGTACTCAGGACTTACTGGACTCAGAGCTTATTCCTGGTAGTGCTTGGTCTGGACTCAGAGCTTATTCCTGGTAGTGCTTGGTCATGTAAGGTGCTGGGGTCAGTCTCATGCATAGCACCCTGCCTGTAATACTGTATCTCATGTCCTAAATATTTTTAAACAATAACATTTGCTACAGTAAGAAAGAAATGGTTTAAATTTTCTGTTTTATAAGGTGGAAGATTTACTTCCAGAGACCTAGAAAAGGCAGCAATGCTTAGTACCTTGAAGAGGAGCTATGAGATACTGAGGAAGCTAAATAAGGTATTTTATACTTTCTTCAATACTCTAAGACTCAGTCTTTCAATTTTCTTTATATGTAGACAGAACATTAAACAAAAGATGGTTTTTATGTGACCTACCCAGCCAGAGGAAAAAAAATAGAAGCATGGGCGGGGGTTGCAAACTAGCATGAATATATTTTTAGTGAAGGAAATAAAGTAGAGAATGACAATAAATAAGTCCCATATATCAGATACAAAGACAAACATAGTCTCAGAGTAAAAGACTACTAGATTTAGGCATTTCAAGTCAATAATGAAGAGAAATGAGCAGGAACTGTGTTCTTATATAAGAAAAAATGGATTTTAATTAAAATTATTAAGAGCTAGAGATTGGAGCGACTGCACAGCGGGTAGTGCGTTTGTCTTGCACACGACTGACCCGGGTTCGATCTTTGGCATCCCACATGGTCAACCGAGCACCACCAGGAGTAATCCTGAGTTCCAAGCCAGGAATAAACCCTGAGCATAGCCGGGTGTGACTCAAAAAAGCAAAATAAATAAATACTTATTAAATAATATTCACCATTTTCAGATGGTGAAATAAATAAATAAATAGATAAATAAATAGATAAATAATAAATTTTTAAGTTATTAAGACATAAAGATACTTTATATTGATGAAGAGTTTGCTACTATGGGAAAATATATAATGAGTTATTTTCTATATATACACATCAATATAGATATGTAAAAATATAAGAACAATCATTAATGGTGGCTGGAGAGATGGTTCCCAGAGTACTGCAAGAAGTGATCCCTTTGCCCTGCTGAGTGTGGCCCCAAAACTAAAAATAAGCAAAAATGGTTTAAAAAGAGCATGATTTAAACGAGGATCTTCACTATGCGGGCCCGCATCAACAATAAAAATCTCAAAGAAACAATCATACTTACATGTGAAGGCGCTAAAATAGTTCCTCTGCATGTAGCACTCAGCAGAAGGAAGAGAATAATGCAAACTGAGTAGAAGAAATGCAACAGAAATCAAATGGACAAGAAAAATTTTCAGTGAAATCAAGATCTGTTTCTTTGAAAAGATCAGTTACATTAATAACCAACCCCCTTTCTTAGATCAACAAGAAAGAACAAAATTCTAATGAAAAGAATCAGAACTGAAGTAGTTATAACTAAGTAAGAGACTATTATGAATATATATGTGCAAACAAATTAGACAGCCAGGAAGAAATGGACCAAGTTTTGGAATCAAACTTCTAAGATCAGAAAGATAGAGCTTGGAACAAGAAAAGAAATTTAAACAGTAATCAAGAGTTACCCTGAACAAGAGCCTATGTCACTTGGCTACATTCCCTCCCACACAATTGAACTTTTTTACAGGTTTTCATTTCGTTTCATCATTTGTGATGAATTTCTTGTCTTCTTGTGATCATGAAAGTGGATTTTGCTGTGCTGGTGGATTCTTGAGAATTATATGAAAGATTTGCTTACAAGACTTGGAAGATTGAAAGTTAGTTTAATTTACTAATGGTAGATAGTCCCTGTTCCTCCCCGAGATGTCCAGGCCTCTCTTACACCTCTGAGCAGTGTCACCAGTCCTGACCTTGGTGCTGCCTGGTCAACTCAACGACTTCCCAGTCCTTGTGCCTCTGGTGAATGATGGCCAGATCCTGTTCCTGACCTGCTCTCGCTGTCCCGTGTATGCTTTCCCAGTCTTCGGCCACAGTCATGCTTATGGGCGAGATGTCTGTGCTCTGTACCTGTTTCTGGGCCTCCCGACTGTACCCCACAGCAGTTCCTGTCGTCCTGTCCCGGGTTTCCTTAGTCCAGCTATGTCCCTGTGCATGTGCGTGAGACTCTTGCACTCAGTACCTTGCCACCACCTGAGCATCCAAGCACTGACTGTACCTGGCTTGTTGTAGGCAACCGAGTCCTGACTATACCTGAGCTATCTGTGCTTTCCTCTTATCTGCTGCCAAATCCCACCCCCAGCCATCCCATTCTACATTCTGATTGGCTACCTGTTCCATGGGTGGAGATTTATAGTGACCTGGTGCTCTCCATCTTAGCTCCTGCTGCATCATTCTCATTTTGTTTAATGCTGTATAGCAACTACTGTGTTTTAAAAAGAGGGGCTTTTTTATTGGCTTGCTCTATAGAATATATCAGATTTGTAGGGGATATAATGCAAAATTTTCCAAGGATGCTATGAAGTTTGATACTTTATAATGAAACACCTGCACTTACATAATTTAAAGCCTTACATATGGTACCTGAGATAGCAGAAATCAAAAAATATTAAGTTTGAGAGTCTATAAATTCAAGCTTCCCAATGGACTGCTGTCGCTATGAGTTTGTAAACTCCCTCTTTAGTCTGCTTTGCTAAGGTTCTATTCCATTGCTCCTTGGGAATCTCAGTTATGTGGCAGACCTAGAAAGAGCTTTATTGACAACACTCCTCCAAGTTAGAAGATGATATGCTTATGTTTTCAAAGAAATATCTTGTCTGCAGAGTCAAAAGAAGCCATTTTACAGGGAAAAATGAATAGGGAATCATATTCTTAGATGGTTCAGGTTGCAGACTTGTGGACATTGAGAGAACAATAAACTCCACTGTGGGCTGTGTGCTGGGATTTGCAAAACTAAAGAAAGATTTCTGTTTAAAAGTTCAACCAGTTCCTATTGTATACTTTTTGGGGAAAGAACATTATCAAGTTAACTGTCCTTACAGAAGAGCTTGCTAGATTTTTAAAATTAATTTTTGCCCTTAAAAATTCTTGGTCTTTTCAAATTCTACAGCCTGATATCTCAGCTTCTTGGCATAAAAAATTAACCTTCACTCTCCTGAATCTGTTAATTGTATCAATACCTTCAGAGGAGAGCAGACTGAAGGAGGGGATTGCTCCACCCTCAATAGTATTCAGGGGAGGAAACAGTGGTGTGTGAGCATTGACATTCAGTTCAGGGGTTCTCAGATTCTCACTAGAGAGGAAGAGGTCTCAGCAGGGATAGAAACCCTGCTCCAAATCACGGAGCAGAACCTATTCAGTTCCTAATGAGCTTCACAATCACTTCATTACCCCTCTCCCATACAACCACTCTGTCCTAAACTCCAGCTGCCTCAAAGATCACAGGCCAAGACCAAGGCTTCATTTCTTTCCTGGACCAGTTTTATGCTCCCACCAGAACCTTCCACTGGCTATGCTAAGTCTCAGTCTCACTCCCTCTCATTAGCCACGGATCATTGTCAAAAATAGGTGGGCTCTGTGATTCTCTTCTTAGGAAGTTTCCCATCACCTCGCTGGAGGGCACTGCTCCTCCAGTCCTCCCATCTTTCCAATGGCTTCTATTTCATTTACTTCATTGAGCACTTCATTCACTTCAATTAATATTCCGGTAGAAGAAAAGTCTAACATTTTGCCTCATCTATTGTCTTACTAGACTCCCTAGATGTTTTTCTTTCATACATTTCCTTACATACATTTACTCAGAGGACATTTCTAGTGCTGTGAGTGTGATTGGTTTTCTTTTTTTCTCTTTTTGGGTTCAATGTTGCTCTGAACTTACACCTGGTTTTATGCTCAGGGATCACTCCTTGTGGATTCAGGAGACCTTATGGGTCACTGGGAATCAAACCCAGGTTAGCTGCATTCAAGGCAAGTACTCTACTCACTGTAAGATCCTTCTGTTGCAGGTGGACACCACGGGTGATTTATGTGAGGCTGGAAGGGGAGAGAGATGGTCGCTTTCTCCCCCAGCCACCTCTGCCACCCGGGACCTGCTGGGCAGGCTAAGGACTGATAAAGTCTGCGATGAGCCCCTGCACAGCATGGGCCTGAGCCCCACCAGCCCCACGAGGTGGCCGTCAAGCCACGCCTGATGCCCACTTGATCTCTAGGCATGGGAGTTAATCCCCACCACCCGAGGTTTCTCGGGGAGCCACGGACTCAGGCTGGAGCGAGGAACTGCTCTTTGCAGGAAAGGAAAGTCAGTCCTAGGCCTTACCCAGGTCTGCCTCAGGTTTCTTTTCTTTCTCAGAAAAAGAATTTTCAGGAGTCAACAAGCAGTGAAGTAAAATAGATTTTATTGAGGAGGTTTTTGGAGAGGGAAGGGGGAGAGAAAGTAAGAGAGAGTAATGCTCTCAAGAGAGAATGTGGGCTACTCCAAAGATGGAGAGCAAGTAAAAGAGAGAGTACACATCTCAAGAGGGGGAGATCACGGGTAACACACGTGCTCAGGCACCATATGTGCTCGGCCACATGGGCTTAGGCAGCATGTGTGTCCATGCAGCATGCGCACAGGCAACATGTGTACCCAGGAAGCATGTGCGTGCTGTCCTTTGGTCAGGACGGCTTTTATAGATTTCTCCCCAAGTTACTCCCATATGGGGCTTCAACCTCGGTTACTAGGGCCCATTGCCAAGGGGAGTAGACTTTGGGAGTGGTCTTCTTTGATTGGAATGCTTGAGTCTTCTTTGAGCTGGGTTTTGGGTGGGAAGGCTGATTCATTTCCCTCAGGAGATTTAATCAGCTAAGGCCATTCACACATTCCCTCTGGCCTTCCCTTCCCCAGGGTCTATTGTTGATATGGTCTTCTCAAGTCTGGATCCCTTGTGGCAACAGGTGTGACTCTGGATAGCTGAAGGACCAGTTTTCTTACTTCTTCAGGAATTTTTATTGCCATGTGGGGCCCCTCTGTCTGCCTGCCTACAACACCACCACCGGAAGTTTCTCAGGGAGCCATGGACTCAGGCTGGGGCGAGGAATTGCTCTTTGCAGGAAAGGAAAGTCAGTCCTAGGCCTTACGCAGGTCTGCCTCAGGGTTCTTGTCTTTCTCGCAGAAAAAGAATTTTCAGGAGTTGATGAGCAGTGAAGTAAAATAGATTTTATTAAGGAGATTTTTTGGAAAGGGAAGGGGAGAGAAAGTAAGAGAGAGAGTACACATCTCAAGAGGGGAGATGCGAGCAATACATGTGCTCAGGCACCACATGTGCTGGGCCACAGGGGCTCAGACAGCATGTGTGTCCATGCAGCATGTGTGCGCAGGCAACATGTGTGCCCAGGCAGCATGCGGCGCTGTCCTTTGGTCAGGACGGCTTTTATAGATTTCTCCCCAAGGTACTCCCATATGGGGCTTTAACCTCGGTTACCAGGTCCTGTTGCCAAGGGAATAGACTTTGGGAGTGGTCTTCTTTGACTGGAATGCTTCAGTCTTCTTTGAGCTGGGTTTTGGGTGGGAAGGCTGATTCATTTCCCTCAGAAGATTTAATCAGCTAAAGCCATTCACACATTCCCTCTGGCCTTCCCTTCCCCGGGGTCTATTGTTGATATGGTCTTCTCAAGTCTGGTTCCCTTGTGGCAACAGGTGTGACTCTGGATAGCTGAAGGACCAGTTTTCTTTCTTATTCAGGAACTTTTATTGCCTTGTGGCGCCCCCTATCTGCCTGCCTACAACACTTCTGGCCTGGAACTGTTTCTTAATTTCAACTTAAGTGATACTTTTGTTGTTGTTGCTAAAATATAATACAATGCAGTTTTGTCCTAATATGTTCTAAATCCTGTTAGTTCTGGTAGGGTCTGAATATTCCTTAGGCTTTTCTATGTAAATGGTCATGTTGTTTGCTTTAAAAATAGTTTTCATTATTACTTACCAATCTTGTTGAATTGTATTACCTGGAACTTTTAGTAAAATGTTAAATAGCAGTGGCGAGAGTAAACCTTCATGGTTTACTCCTGATCTTATTTATAAGAAAAATATTTCTTTCACAAATAGCCATGATTTTAACTGTGGGTCTTCTTTTTTAAGTCTTTTATCAGGTTGAGAATGTTTTCTGCTATTACATGATTTCTAAGTTCTTATTATAATGATGTTGGATTTTTTAAATGCTTTTTCTACATATTTTAGTGTCATCATGTAATTTTTATGTCCTTTATTTTTGTATTAAAGTGTCATGTCCTTTGTTTTCATATTATAGTGTATTGAATTAGTATTCTTCTTTTAATAATCATATTGGATACATTCCATAAGATTATGGCATATTATGATTTTTTATGTGTTGGATTTTATTTGCAATACTTGGTTAAGAAGGTTGGTTTATGTTTATGAGGAATACTTCTCTTTAGTTGAGAAGACTTTGGTTTTGTCACTAAGGTTATATGAACCTATCAGAATGCTTTATGAACTGTTCCTCCTGTTTTCTGGAAGCATTTATGAAGAATTGTTACTATCATTTATATCACTTGTCTTCCCATTGTTCATTGATTTGCTTGAGTGGACGCCAGTAACGTCTCCATTTGTTGGGAATGAGGTCCATTATTGTTACTGTTTTTGGCATATCAAATACACCACGGGTAGTTTGCCAGGCTCTGCTGTGGCTCTGGGTTCATCCCAAGGGACCCAGTCTTTTTCTATGTCAGACCTTCAACCATCTAGGGTCCACGGGGCAAAGCCCTGGGCATAGACAAGCCTGTCTCATGTCTGCCACCTGTCAACGCAGCTGGGCACCACAGCCACACCTGTAGCACCTCGAGGGGTAGGATCTGTGTGCTAAACCCACACAATAATCAGTAAACTGATTGTAAGGTGACACTGGTAAATTACAGCTCTTAGAAGACTTCCTAGGAGCAGCCGGATCACCTCCTGACCCTGGTCTGGAGGCGTATCAGTACTTCAGTACAAAGTTCAGTTTCAGAATCAGGTTCTGAAACTGAATTTTATACTGAAGTACTATTCTGATTCTGAAACTGAACTTTGTACTGAAGTACTGATACGTCTCCAGACCAGGGTCAGGAGGTGATCTGGCTGCTCCTAGGAAGTCTTCTGAGAGCTGAAATTTACTCTCAGGATGCTAGTCTTGAATCCAGAATTGAAACTTGGGTCAGTCTGGACTGGAAAAGCCTGTGTTCTTTCCAGTGCATGTCGTATTACTTCTTATAGAGTAAATTTCTGTGATATCTGATTTACAGAGATCTCTTCATTTCTTCCTTTTTTCTTTTGTTTGAGTCACACCAGCGGTGCTCAGGGCACATTCCTATATCTGTGCTCAGGAATCATTCCTGGGGGTGCTCAAGGGATCATGGGTAGTTCCAGGGATCAAGCTGGGATTGGTCATGTGCAAGGCCTTAACCCTGTACAATATCTGTCCCCTCTCTTCGTTTCTCGTATCTGATGACTTCAGGGGGTTGTTTATTTTTGGTTTTGGGTCAAATAGCTCTAGCAGTGCTCAGGGCTTACTCTTGAAGAGTCAAGTGCTCAGAGATCATTCCAGGCGGGCTTGGGAGACGATATATAGGGTGCCAGGGATTGCTGCTTTATCTTCTATAAATATTTGTTGGGATTGTAATTACTAATTTAACTTATTTACTTCTTTTTTATCATGGAAATGATTTAATATTCTCTGTAAATTATTATCATTATTATCACTATTATTGTTGAGTTCACAGCACATCTCACCCCAAATACCAGTGTCACCTTACAATCAGTTTACTCTTACCTCTTACTCCCACACACCTTTACCTTTCTCTCGGGTAGTCACAGAACTTTCACAGTGACTCAGAGTTGTCTCTTTCGTGATTATTTTTATTTTATTTTAATTGGGGTCACCCAAGAGCACACAGGTCTGATTCTTGTGTCTTCACTCAGTTCTCTCCCTGGTGGTGCTCGGGGTGCCAAATATGGGTATAGGGTATACCAGAGCCAATGCAAATTATTTAATCTCTGGGCTATCTCGCTGGCCTGATTTGTTACATTGCACCTGTTTCTTTTTTCTTTCTTTCTTTCTTTCTTTCTTTCTTTCTTTCTTTCTTTCTTTCTTTCTTTCTTTCTTTCTTTCTTTTTCTTTCTTTCTTTCTTTCTTTCTTTCTTTCTTTCTTTCTTTCTTTCTTTCTTTCTTTCTTTCTTTCTTTCTTTCTTTCTTTCTTTCTTTCTTTTTCTCTCTCTCTCTCTCTCTCTTTCTTTCTCTCTCTCTCTTTCTTTCTTTCTTAATTTTTTATTATACCACTGTGAGACATACAATTACAAAGGCGTTCATAATTGGTTCTTGGTAGTACAGTATAGCAGCACCCATCCCTCCCCCAGTGCCCCATTTCCACCACCAATGTACCAAAGCCCCTCCCGCCCACTCCCAGGCTGCCTCAATAGCAGGTACCCCAGTATCCTCTCTTTTCTCTCTCTGTCTCTCTCTCTGTCTCTGCATCTCTCTCCCTCTTATTTTACACATTGTGGCTAGCCCTGCAGATATTTAAAGTTTATCACTTAAGTCTATTTGTGTATATTCAATGGTGAGTTTTAATCTGCCATTACCATTTCCCACATTTAGTAAAACGCTGTTTATATCCTATTAATATCTATTTATATCCTATTAATGAATGCAGGAGAAGAAATGAACAGAAACTTCATTCTTCATATAGTGAACAGAAACTTCACTATAGCTAGATTCTGGAAACAACCTAAATGCCCAAGAACAGAGGACTAGCTAAAGAGACTGTGGTTCATCTACACTATGGAATACTATGCAGCTGTCAGAAAAGATGAAATTATGAAATTTACCTGCAAATGGATGGACATGGAGACCATGTCCTTCTATATCTGTCCTTTTCCTTCTCACTAATTTCACTCAGCATGATAGTCTCCATGTCCATCCATTTGGTGAAAATATATTTATGGTTGTTGTAATATATTGTCTCTTTTATGTAATTTTGCAGACTCTAAATATATTTTTGCTATAAATTGCATTTCATCTTATGCCACAGCAGCCACTGTATAATATTCTTATTACTGCTGCTCATATAGTGTATATGTATTTTTTTTCTTTTCTCTAAATTTCTTTTTTTATTTATTTATTTTTTTCTTTTCTCTAAATTTCAACTGCGTCTTAAGTGAATTTTGTAGCAGTATATAATTGGATTTTGTTTTTTTTTAATCCAGTCTGACAACCTCTGCTTTGTCTTTGGCATTTTCTGTCAAGTATTCACACTACTTACATTTAGTGTTATTCCGTTCTATGCTTAATTTGCTAGTTTGCATTTTCCCCTGTATCAATAATGTTTTGTTTGTACCTGTCAGAAAAAAAAAATGAATTTGTAGAGACAACTTCCATTCAGGAAACTGATATTGCATCTGAATCCTGTCATAGCTAAAGTCATATTATTAGACCACAATATACTGCACCTAAGCTGCATATATGTGAATCAGGTTAAGAGAAACTTCTGGTTTTAAAAGGATCCTCAAACTTTCATGATCACTTCCAAGAAACCTTCCAAATTTTCATATTGAAAAACTGGGAAAGATTTTTTGTGACTTCAGCAGAGGCAGAGGATTCTTTGATAAATGCATGTGGAATCTTCTCCATAATGCATAGTCTTCAAGGTAGAAGACATCACTGGAATCATATATCAGGCCTATGTTTGCAGTTTATTTATCTCATTTCCGACATCCAGTTTACCCACCTGATCTGAGGGAGTGCACACTGTGCTATAGCACTGGTGACTGTTACTGTTCAGGGACATTGGTTCATGAGAATGATACCTTAATGGAAGTTTATTGAATGCCCTATAGCCTCCTATTTTTAGCATATAACAGCATCAACTGGGCTTTAGAGCAACAACACATTATTTCTGAATATGATGGATGGAGACACAATGAACAGATTTTTTCTCTCGGAGGTAGAGTACTTAGGGACTCCCAAATACAGGAGAAAAAAAATCTAAAAACAATAGGGACTTTCAGTTTCTACTATAACACAGGCTTTGGTCAGATTAACATGAATCTTCACATTAAAATTTTATTTTGCTTCAATTCCTATTGTTCAGCACAACATTTTGGTTTTCAGAAATATCAGAAGCTCCCTACTATTATTTGAAGGCTAGAAAAGTAATTTAGGAGTTTTCTTAGAGGAAAGCAAACATCAAAATCAGGCTTAGACTAAAATGCAGTAAAAAATGTTGGAATAAACAGAAAGGTACTTTTAAAATATAATAGTGTTAATGGATCAAGAGAAAATGTGCAGAAATGCAATTTTACAAGGGAGTAAGCAAAAAAAAACCCAAATTATCGGCAATGATCAGAAAGAAATTGTTGTAATAAAAAAATAAGGAAATGGAAGTAATAATGAAGTTTGCCACTAGGAAGACTGACCATTTTTCCAAAAACCTTGCTATAACTTAGGAAATAATTGTCCAGCTATGATTTTGGAAACATCGCAAAATGAAATGCAAAAGGAAAACAGAGAATTGAACACACATGAGAGAACTGTAGAAAAATTTCAAAAGTGGAAACATATGTATAACTGAATAACATACGGTGAAGTAAGAGGACAGAGCAGACAAAAAGGTTTGAATTAATGTTGTCTAGAAAGATTCAAAATGAATTAGATACAAGTTAACAAGTATATTTACTTATCCAGAAAGTCCTAAGAAAAACAATCCATACCAACAATACAATTAAACTACACTGATTCATATTATATTTAAGTTTAAGAAACCAAAGTGGGGAAAAAATACTTAAGTAAAGTGTAGAAAACATTTCCTATAGTGTAACAGAGTTAAAGACTTTCATTTGACTTCTTCAGAAGCCAGAGCAAGCAAACGTACAATTTTATAGTAATAGAGGGAAAAATATTAATGCCTTAAAATTCTATATCCTTGAAATAATCCTTCAACATTTGTAGATGACTAAGTATTTCTCAAAGGGTCTGAGCGATAGCACAGTGGGTAAGGCATTTGCCTTGCATGTGACCCACCAGGGTTTGGCCCCCAGCATCCTATCAGTTGTAATTCTTAGCACAGAGCCAGGAGTAACCCCTAAGCATTGCTGGGTGTGACCAAAAATGCAAAAAAAAAAAAAAAAAAAAAAAAAAAAAAAAAAAAGGAAAAAAACTAAGTATTTCTCAAAAACTGAGGAACTTCATCTCTAGTAGACAGTATCTCTACTTTTTCCACAGAAAAAGGGAAAATGATAAGAGACTTGGATCTACATTTAAAAGTATTAGAAATTAAAGTAAAAATAAAATGCTTTTACATTTTTTAAAAAAAATGCTTTACATTTTTTAAATTTTCACTTATCACTTGTCTTCCTGTTCATCAACTTGCTCAAGCAGCACCAGTGAATTAATTTTTAAATTAATTTAGTTATTTTTTAGTACACTGGTAGTGCTCAGTGATTACTCCAGGTAGATGTGGCGGGCCATATTTCAGAGCTGGGAATCCAACCTGGTTGATCGCGATGCAAACCAAATGCTTTTTTCTCATACTATCTCTCTTGACACTATTTTTAAAATTCTCATTGATCTAATATACTGTACATATTTATAGCAATTATATACATTGATATACAGTAGTGATAATAACAATAAATTTGGCGATTAGTGCATACAGATAAGTGAAATGAATAATAGCATCAGAAGGGAGGAGAAGAAAGGATTGGCGAACTTTTTATTAGGTACTTTACTATACATGAAGACAAATAATATTTGAAAGTGGAATTTCAAAGTGGACAGTCCTATATATCTCAGAAGGCACATCCATCATTTTAGTTATATTTACTAGAATCAAGAATCAAGTTCAACCACTCCTATGGGGATTACACAAAATTATAAGTATCAAGAGGTGAGGATTATTGGGGATAGTCTTTGGAGTATCTGCTGCAGTCACTGTTTTTCATAATTGAGGAAACTTCTCTATGGAAAATGTTGCTTATTGTGAAATGGCATACTTCATTTAGTTGAGAAGGAAATGTCTAGCATTCATAAATATTTCAAACTAATTTACCTTTAATTCTCCTGTTCTGCTTTACTTTTCTTGACTTCTTAGTTTTCATGAATTTTCTATCAGAGAAGATGAAAGTAACCAGTCTTGAAACATCTGAGCTGTTTCTCTGCTTCCTGATTTTTTAGTCTCTTTGTTTTATTTTATCTCTTTTATTTCACTTATCTCTTTCCTTCGCTATCATTGATCCTCTTTTCTTTGTATTTCCCTTATCCTCCCAAAATAATCTTATTTCCATATACAAAACATTCTTTAAGCTCTTTATATTTTTTTGTTTCTCACTTTTATTTAATTAAATTTTTTGAAGATAATTCTGGAGTTGCTAATTTTATTTTTGTGTCTATCATTCACTCCTCAGTTTAGCACCATATGGTTACTTCCTTACATATTCAGAGGATCTACTTCTTTCTAACACTTTCTAATTTGCCAGAGCTAGAGATACATGCCAATTCTGAAGTATAAATTCTCTTTTCCCTCTTTATTTTTTAGTACAGTAGTAATGTATACCTAATTATTTTACTAGTTCTCATTATGCCTCATTTCAGTCTGTCATGTACAACAAAACTCAATAAATCATGTACAGCTCTAATATTCTCACCTAATTTTCCCAAATATCTTCAACAAAATGTGAGATATCATGAATCCTAGGTTTTGATGCCATCATACAATGTTAAATTTAAATAATTATTAAAATGCTAATAATAGTATCCACCTTTCTTGTTGAATTATGTTCTTTTTATCAATGAAATAGGCACATATTCTTTGTAAATGATATAATTCATGTTTGAATCGTTATTTTGATGTAGAACTGTGGTTTTATTTGAATTTTTTACTTTTAAAATAAATTTTATTTTCTTTAATTTTATTCATTTAATGAATTTTGAAGGACAGATTCATAGATTATTGTATTTATATACTTTTCTATAGAACACTGATATATAGTGAATATAATTTAATATATCAGAAGGGCTCTAAATATAATTAAATTACAAGAGGTATGCATTTTGAAGTGTTTATCTGTGACAAATTTTTTTGATTAAAAATTGTAAAGGTAACCCATTGTCATTCTGTATAAAAATGCTATAAATAAAAAGTATTAATTTTCTTAAAATAACAACCAAATTACCCCCATAATTATAGGTGTGCTATTGTGCGTATTTTGTGTTATTAACCACTGTAGATGCTTTAGAAGAAAAAAATTTCACTAAAGATATAAACAACTTTTTCTTCTGACTTAAACCAATCAGTCAAGAACTAGTCAAGTATCCCTTGTTTTGTTGTCTTTTTTTTTCTTTGTTTTTGAGCCTTACCGGTCAGTGATCTAGGCTTAGTTTTTGTTCTGTGTTCAGTCATCACTGCTAGAGATGCTCAAAAGACCTGATATGGTATAGGGATCTGAGGATCTAACCCAAGTTGGCCACATGCAAAGCAAGCACCCAACTGACTGTACCATCTCTTTGACCCTCAAGTGACACCACTTCCTTTTTTCAGCTTATATCATAACTATATTATCATTCACTTGTTTTATTTCATCTTAAAAGGTCTTTACCATTCTTAAAAATTTTTAATTTATTTATGTAAAGTTTTATGATGGGTTTTTATATAAATAAACAACTAGGCAATACTATCTTACTATAGCCTAAATTATTTATAAGTCTATGAAGTACTCAGTTAATTAAATATATAAATGAACACCTGGGTTTACCAGATGGCCCTATTTCTTTTATTTGATCTATAACTTAAAAATATAGGCATAATACTGAATTTTCTCAATGGAAATGATAATACAATTTTGATTTGATAATCAAAAGCATAGTCAATTTATAATATAATTTCAAGTCCATTCTTTTTAGACTATACTGAGAGTTTAAAGTAGCTAGATAGACATGATCTTCTGTCAGTGTGATCAGAATCTGGCTAATCCATTTGACATTAATTCATTGAAGTCCTTTTCTTATGAGCATTCGGAAGGAAAACTGTCAGAAATTTCCTATCGTAGCTGAAATGCAGCTGCCAAGTTTTATTTTTCAAACTGTCAGATGTAGAAAGCCCTATTCTTAGTGTGCCAAATATACTTTTATTATTCTTGACTTTATAAGGATAGTATGGTGTTTGATTTCATGAAAGTGGAGTAGATTTTTGTGGTGTACAAAAGTGTCAGTGTTAGTATTCTCTGATTTATGAGTATTTCAATTATAACCTATCTTTGATATTTCTTTATAGATATTAAAATACAACTTCTAGACAATCTGCAAATAAGGTTCTCAAAAATATAAAAAGCATAAGATGATCTTAGTTGTGTGAAAGAATCATTAGGCTTATTTTACAAAATGTTGATCACTTCACTATCACTATCTTCCCATTGTTCATCAATTTGCTCGAGCGGGCACCAGTAACACCTCCATGCAAGCAAGAGAGCCAAAGGGCATCTGCTTGCTCCAGGGACAGGAAGAGCCTCAAACCATTCTTCATGTCATGGAATTGAGGTCCATAATTGTTTCTAGTTTTTGGCAGATCAAATAAAACACGGGTAGCTTGCCAGGCTCTGTCGTGTAGTAATATGTATATTAATAATATGTATATCATATATAATATAATATGTATATTATATAATATGTTAATATTATATAATATATGTATATATAATATACATATATATGTATATTATATAATATGTTAAAATGTATTAACAATTCATTAAATTGTTGCTTATTTAATAAAAATTGATATATGGTAATCTTCTGAGATAAAACAATAACTGGTCTCTGTGACTTCTTTCATGGAACTTTTAACAAATGACTTAAAACATCCCAACCCATCACCAACCATCCTTCCAGAAAATTTTTTTTGTTATTACTGCTATTTCCTCCTCTCCTTTGTGTGAGGCTGTACCTAGCAGTGCTCAGGATTCAGGACCACTCCCTGGTGGTACTTAGGAGTGACATGCAGTACTGGGTATCAAACTCTCAGGGCTTTGTAACATGCAAGTCACGAGTCATGTTTCTTGAGCCACATCCTGGCTTTACTCCCCTCTTTAATTATCTTGCTATCTCTAGATGGTGGAATAATTTTGGGGATTGAAATGAATATAAAGCATATGAAATTGCTGCACTTCCTTAAAAACTAATTCTGCGATGTATATATAGAATACCTAAATATATAGGTATACATATATGTATGTGTGCATATAATCTATTATTGTATGAAGAAGAAGAGCTAATCACAGCCCGGCTAGGCCGTGCAGTTCATCAATAAAATGCTTGAGATCAGAGGTGATATAAGAGTATGCCACCCTCATGGCTGAGCCTGGCAAGCTACCCGTGTCGTATTTGATATGCCAAATACCAGTAACAATTATAGACCTCATTCCCATGACCTGATGGAATGGTTTGAGGCTCTTTATGTTCCTGGAGCAAGTAGATGACACTTGTCATTTTCTCTTTAATGTCTAAATAGACACCTTGTCATAAAAATGTGTTCTATGTTCTTCATAACCTTGTCTTCATGAGTACATCAAAGTTAAAGATGCCCTTGGGCTCTACTAGCATGAGACAGGACATATGGAGATGTTACTGGTGCCCACTCGAGCAAATCGATGATGAACGGGAAAATAGTGATAGTGATAGTGATATAATATGTATATTATATATTATAATATATATTTTTGGAGGGTCACACGTAGGGTTTACTCCTGGCTTTGTGCTCAGTGACCAATCCTGGTGGTACACTTGGGGAATCCTTTTTTTTTTTTTTTTTTTTTTTTTGGGTCATATCCGCAATACTTATGGGTTCCTGCTGCCTCTGCACTCAGGAATTACTCCTGGCAGTGCTAGATCACCATAAAGAATGTTAGGAATTGAACCTAGGTCAGTCACATGCAAGGCAGATGTCATATCTGCTGTGCTATCACCCGGCCCCATCACTTGGGGAATCTTAGGGGTTCTGGGGATTAACAGAAAGAAAAGATTTTAAGGTGAAGATTAAGAAATGAAGAAGAGGGCCAGGAGATCACTCAAAGAGCTGGAGGTCATACTTTGCTTGTGAGGGGCCTGAGTTTGAGCCCCACTACTTTCTCCACCCCTGAGAACTGCTGGATATGACCTCAGAACAAGAGAAAAGTAAGAAATAATAAGGAATAAACTAGATGTTTATTTATTTTGGTGCTAGGAATGGAAATTGGGTCCTCACACATATGCTCTGCCACTGAGCTACATTCCACCGTCACTTGTGAAAATCATTTTTTTTCCCAGGTGGCTCTTGGTGGGTGGGGGCCCCGAGGCCAGTTCCGCAATTCCGGGTCAGTGGCCCGAGGATGTGGAGCTGCTTAGCCCCTGCATGTCAAGGCCACCAGTCATGAAAATCTTTTGTCATCACAGTTCCAGAGCCACGTTGTCCTTTAGTCCCTACTTTTCCCAGCCCAATCCAAGGAGAAGAGGTGGTTTAAGCATGGGTTACCTTCAGAAACCCCTCCACATAAAATAAAAATAAAAACCTACATTTCACCATAGATTTTGTCCCTTTAGCTCACTCCCTTTTCCTAACCTCTCATTCTTCTTACAGTCTAAAATTTTGTTTCTGTCTTCTTTATTTATTTATTTATTTCATTTCTGCATAGATCACATGTTAGTGGGAATCGAGGGTTTGAGACAACAAAAAACCAACTCATTTCAACAACAAAATTGAGATTTTTTTAAAGTCTAGAAATGGTAAAAATTATTAATTTGTGCATTTGTGAACAAAACCATAATTATGGTTTTTAAAAAAATTAAAACCATAATTATGGTTTTTAAAAAATTAAAAATTGCTGTATTAAGGGCTAAAGGCTCTAAATGCTTTATGAGTAAGAACCTAATATCAGAAAACTTAAAATGCACATGAATAAAAATTTTGTTTTGCTGAATAAAATACTTAAGAAACAGAAATTTAAGTAAGATATGGGAAAATATAACAACTTTTTAATAAGTTAAAGAAGCTTAGTAAGTTAAGATGTAAGAAGAAATGTAAAAGATAATGGATGGAAATATCATCAGTGGGAAAAGGAAAGGTGTCGGGATGCCACCGGGTCCCTGACAGTGTCAGGACAGAAGTTCTCTTCTACCTCCTAGGACGCCGGGGAACAGATGAAAACTCACGAGTCCTGTGCAGTTCCAAAACGGCTTTTAATAGTACAAAAGTGCTTCCACAGCACTCCAATATAATGAACAAACTCTAGCTCTGGAGATCTTTTGTTGATCACTTAAACTAATTAAATGTCTTTAATGGTTTAGTAATTGTAGTATTACTGATTTATCTTTGGTTTTCAATATGAAGTTCATAGGCTTTATTATCATGCAAATATATATGTGTAATGCCACCTCTACCATTAAAGTGCCAGTGCCATCCCACCACCAAAATATATCTTTATTCCTCTCTCCACCCCACATCTTCCCCTCTAGTAACTACTGTAGAATATACAAAGTCTCGGAGCAAAAATAAATAAATTAAATTAAATCCCAATTAATAGTAAGAAAGTGCATTCCTTTATGGTAAGTAGCAACAGAAAAATGGCATATTTTAAAAAGGCATAAATATAAAATAAAATTTTCACCGTTACCTTTGAAAATGTATGAATACATGCATGCTTGCTATAAATTGGATGTGGAGCTTAATTTTATACGGGTGTTACTTGGTGTCAGGAATTTAAAATCAACTGAAAATGTAAATGTTATAAAGATTTGATTCCTCTTTCCTTTCTTGAATCCT
This sequence comes from Cryptotis parvus, assembly GCA_021461705.1. Taxonomy (NCBI): domain Eukaryota; kingdom Metazoa; phylum Chordata; class Mammalia; order Eulipotyphla; family Soricidae; genus Cryptotis; species Cryptotis parvus. Next base: position 1,986 of record JAJIBD010025426.1, on the reverse strand, counting down.
TATCAGTCTCACTTTCAATTTGTAATATTACTGAATCATAGGATTACCACAAATTATAGGCTAAACATTTGTATCCCTCTCATATCCCTGTAAAAAAACTTGAAAATTTATATTTTCAGGGATTATTTTTTTCCATTAGGATATTTTTGCATTCAAAAGAAGTAGAAAATAACAGGTGAACTGTAACAATTCAGATATCATATTCTAGTTTATACAGCATGCAGGCAAGCAGATTTTATAGCTAATGTATCTTATTTTAGCATTATTTGTGAGTGAATTTATATATGTATTTTTTTAAAAGAAGAGTATAGGAGAATATGAATAAAATAAAGGATAGTAGCAAGTTGGTGCATTTGAAGTAAGTGAGATTGAAGTATAGAATCAGTGTACTCCATCTCTTTTTTGGAAAAATTCCTAAAATAAAATATTAAAAATTATAATTTGTGTGCTAGAGAGATAGTTACAGTGGGTAGGATGCTTGCCTTGAATGCAACTGACTCAGATTCAATTAACGCACCCCCTCCACCCCGAATTCCTGAGCACAGAGCCAAGAGTAAGCCCTGAGCTCTGGAAGGAGTGGCCCAAAACAAACATTAATTTGTATTTTATATAGTTAGGTGTTTATAAAGTTACATGTAAAATAAAAAATTAAAATGGAAATTTCTTCTGGGTGAGAAAAATGCATTTGTAAATAAACATATGTATTAATCTTTTATTCTACTATTTTATTTTGCATCCAAAAATTAACTCATTTAATAAAAAATTTATGCTGAGACTTCACAACTCAAAAATGTTGTGTGGATCACTGACTTTGTTCTTTTTTCTTTTCTTTTTGTTTTGTTTTTTTTTTTGGGCAACACCTGGCGATGCTGAGTGATTATTTCTGGAAGACTAGGGGAAACAGATAGGAAGTTTAGGATTGAACCTATCTTCCTTATGTAATTCAGTGCTGTATTATCGCTCTGGCCCCCAAACTACTAGTCTTTAAGGCAAAATTATGAAAACAAAGATTTGTAAGACCTGGGGAAAACTTGAGAGTCTCTTATCCTAACTTTTTATAAGTAGTGACCCGTAGTCTCAAGAGAATTGCTGACTTATCAGAGATCACACAGCATTTTCAGTGATGGAGCAATATATTTCATGATAGTGTCCTCATGTTACATGTAATGAGTTGTACAGACAGATCTGATTGAACAGAAATATTTGTTTGGGTTCATCTACTAATAATTGTGAAGTGGCCATGTGTTCAATAATTGAACTATGTTCTCCAATATTTTTGTTTGATTTATATTGTTTAAATATTCTCCTTTATTATTTTTTTTTATAAAAACTTCCTTTTCTAGCTATAGTGAACTGAATCCTTTTAGCTTATCAGTAACATACCATTCTGATACATTCAGGTCCATCTTCAAGTGCCATGAAAAAGATTTTACAGATATGGGAGTAGGAAGCATGCATTACAAACCTAAGTAAATTTGGCAGATTCACCTCAGGGATTTTGCTAGAAAAGGCAGTTTCTTTGGGATAAAAAGTATTTTGACATGGAAATATCTTAATAGCTCTGAAAGCTTGTCAGTTTTTTCTTAGGGGAATTTGCTCTATCAAGATAAATTACAGTTTTACTTTTTTTTAGTTTTAAAATGGAGGTTTTAAGGCAGCAAATACCTAGTGACTAGAAAAAGCATTTAGAAAAGCCAACTTTTTCTGTTTTAGTTATAACCACATGAAAAACACCCTAAACTTTTGTAGTACCTCTCTTAAGAAATAGATGTATCAGTTGGAAATAAAATAAATGGAGCTATACAGAATAGTTTAATAGGCAATAAGCACTTGTGATTTTATTTACATGACAATTGCTACCAATTACTGGCTGTAATTAGTAACTAGGAGAAGTTTGTTCCTAAACCTCTCTAGGCTTATTTTCTCATCATAAATGGGGTAATATGGGATAAATGGGGTTCACAATAGAATCTATTTCTCAGGTTT